>OMKY01254383.1:2636-30329 GCA_900302395.1 Bregmaceros cantori
CTGGGGCTCCATCTTGTGGACAGACGAGGAAGCGAATGTAATGCACTTTCAAACTTCAGTGCAACTGTATTAACATGAAAACTGGGTTTAACACCATTACGTTCACTTCCTCGTCTGTCCACAAGATGGAGCTCCAGATGCATGGGGCTTGATGACTGACAGTGAAAGTGGACGGAAATAGTCTCCTAGACATAGGATATGTTAAGATATATAGAGAACGTAATAAAATGTTTTTAACCGGTTTTGTGGATTTCATAATGTTACGTTTCTGTTCTGGAACAGTTGAAGAAATGTTTTTTCGTTTCCGCTGCTTGTAAAATTCGGTACATTTCCGTTCGTTTTCGGTTTCCGTTCCTTGAACCGGTTCGGGGCCCTGCACTCCGCCCATGTTGTTCATGATTCCCCACATTGTGTACTGTACTCTCGCTACAAAAGCTGTGCCTTTAAACGTTAAGAGCTGCGTCTCGTCCTCCAGGTGCCTCGTCCACGTGGTGCGCTCGGCCAACGTGCGCTACAGTAAAGTGCGGCCGCTCCACCCGCTGTGTCAGTTCGACGTGTGCCGCCACGAGGTGCGCTACGGCTGCCAGCGGGAGGACAGCTGCTCCTTCGCCCACTCCGTCATCGAACTCAAGTGCTGGGTGCTGCAGCAGGACACCGGTAGCACGACGTTCATCACCGTACATTTTAGAGCTGCCTGGCCCCGTGGCGCAGTGGGCTACACCGCCGCCGCCGCAGCGCAGTGAGATGGGGTGCAGCCATAAACTGTATATAAAGTAAACGCAGCGTGCATGACGTCATCCCATTGCCTTTATCAAAGTCGGGTTGAAGCCGCCGACAGCGTGCTGCCATTGTTGAAAGTACCCGTATACCCGGGACAAGGAGAGATAGAGCTATACAGTATATGAGAGAGAGACACCTCGCACTCAATTTCTTCCGGTGGTACTGTGCGCTAGGGGCGCCAACGACAGAGTCAGAATTAATGGGATTCTATGGGAGCTGAAATAAAAAAATATTAACGCCAAATCTGACGCCTTTGTGAAATTATGACACACTCAATCTCGGCCAATCTCAATCACACTAAACCAATAATTATCCCGGCAATAAACAGTAAAAAATCAATTAGGAAATTGTAAGTAAGTTTAAGTGAAGGAGTCATCAAAAACGCACATGGCGAGTCCTGCCGGCGAGACTCGCTCTGTATTGTGGGCTCGGCGGCGGGAGGAAGGTCCGCGGCCCGCTGTGCTAATGGCCCACGTCGCGGCCATCCTAGGTCCAACTGGGTCCGCGATCCGGAATTGGGCGGGTGTTTCGAACAGGTGCAGAAAATATGTTCACGAAACGCTCCGATGCCCTTACTCCTCTCTCTCTCTGTTTTTTTTCTGCCCATTTAAAATAGTTATTTATTCATTTATATGCCAAAAATCATATTCATGACAATTCCATACACACCGAATGACTCTATCCTCTTTTCTTCTTTGTCAGGTATCACACATGAGGAGATGGTGCAGGAGTCAAAGAGACACTGGCATCGCCTGGAGCAGAATGCCCAGAAACAGAACAAGGTGTGTGTCCACACTTACTCTATTTGACCATCCATTCGTTAACACATTTCATCAGCAAGAAGATCAGAATCAACACTTTATCATAATAGACGAGTTTGGGGGGGGTGCCGGTTAAATTTGCACTCGGAACGTAACTTCCGGTCCCATTTGTTTCGACGTGTTTTGAACTATTTTTCGACATGTCTATTCGGTGGGAACACACACCTACCACATAATTTAAAACTGATGGTGGTAACTTGCGGTGTGCTATTCCACACCCAAATGCCCTCGTGCGGATCTGTGGCTCACAAATGCATGATTTAAGAATTCGGAGCCTTGACGGCGGCTAACCCTGCTGTAGAACAACTCTCTCCTCTGCACCAACAACCTTTTAAAATGTGTGTGTCCCCTACGTCTGTATGTCTCTTGTTAGCCAATGCACGCCCCCTACCACCACCACCACCACCACCATCACCACAGCAACCACATGGCTCCGCCGGGCGGAGACCACGCGGGCCTGTCGGCGGGCGGGGTGGGGTCCAGCATGGGGGCGTGTCAAGGGAGGGGGCGGGGCCTCAACCTGAAGATGAAGTTTGTGTGCGGCCAGTGCTGGCGGGACGGACAGGTCAACGAGCCCGACAAGAACCTCAAGCACTGCACAGCCAAAGCTCGACACAGGTAAGACCAGGGCTCGAAAACGAACTTGTTTTTTAAACTTCTGTTCCGAACGGTTCAGGCAGGTCTCTGTTTAACGTTTTCATTCTCAGAACCGTACCTCCACCAAAATATCGGTCCTGAACCGGTTCGGATCACAAAAATGTTGTTTGCTCTTAAAGTTCCTTATATTGTGCAATGTTAAGTTTAGACATAATTTATACAAAATATATTTGGATTTTCAAACTTCAGAACAACTATATTAATGCCATTACATTCACTTCCTCGTCTGTCCACAAGATGGAGCCCCATATGCATGGGGCTTGATGACTGACAGTGAAAGTTGGATGGAAATAGTCTCCCAGACATTAGATATGCTAGAATATATAGAGAACGAAAAAAACGTTTTTAACCGGTTTTGTGGATTTCACAATGTTCAGTTTCTGTTCCAGAACATTTGAAGAAATCTTTTTTTCGTTTCTGTTTGCACTCCTCATGAAAATCCATACATTTCCGTTCGTTTACGTTTTCCGTTTTCGTTCCTTGAGCGGGTTCCGAGCCCCGGGTAACACTCCTTTTTTCCCTTATCGGTGTCTGTGCCTGCACGTCCTCCAATGCGTGGGGGCAACATTTCAATGATGGGTGCACCGATCACCTTTTTTTGCTCCCGATCCTTTGATTTTTTTTTAAGGATCGGCCGATCCCGATCTCCGGTGCTGAATCCCGATACCGAGTCCCAGTACAGAGTCCTGATCCTGCAAAAAGTGGTAGTACCCAAACTATTTGGCTCAATTGTCAATTTCGATAATGTTCAAAGTAAATAAAGTCGTTTGGCTCCCCCCGACTCATTTACCGATCCTGACCGGGGCCAAAATCACGAGTCCCGATCCTTGGAAAGAAGTCTGATCGGCCCCCGATCACCGGTCTGGGGATCGGATCGGTGCACCTCTAATTGCAATACAGATAGACGCACAGATGTTTTTTTTTTTTTCATCCACAACCATTGCAAAAAACTTTGTGTAAAGCATGTGCCTTGATTTGGTAAAAACATATTTTTGTAAATTATAAATAAATAAATAAATTTGGTTAATCGATTTGATGGTAAACGCTCTTGGTGGTTGACTAAGAGAGTTTAAACCTAATGCCCATCGCTAGTTGCAGGCTCGCAGCTCTAACATGACCTGATTTATTTATTTTATTTTTTCTGTGTGCAAAAGCTGGACCAAGGAGCGCAGGGTTCTGCTGGTCAAATCCTTTGAGAAGAAGAAGTGGGTCGTGGTGCGTCCCCTGCCCTTCTCACGCACATACCCTCAACAGTACGACGTGAGTATCGCATGCATACCCTCAACAGTACGACGTGAGTATCGCATACATACCCTCAACAGTACGACGTGAGTATCGCATACATACCCTCAACAGTACCACGTGAGTATCGCATACATACCCTCAACAGTACCACGTGAGTATCGCATACATACCCTCAACAGTACCACGTGAGTATCGCATACATACCCTCAACAGTACGACGTGAGTATCGCATGCATACCCTCAACAGTACGACGTGAGTATCGCATGCATACCCTCAACAGTACGACGTGGTAAAAGTTATTGCTAAGTACGGCTGGAATGAATCCACCTATACCTTAAACCTTTTCTCTCAACAGACAAGGGGAGTATGGGATATACAAGCAACACACCAACTCCGATGTCGAGCAGTAACTCTCCGTTTATTTCACAGAAGTCATCATGTTTTAAAACCTTCGATCAACAGAGAGAGAGGCTCTCAACCAATCAGAATTGAGCAAATGACTGTGGGTAATACATTTGTCCAATCACATCAACGGTAGAAAATGGAGCAACATGGAGTGAGTGAGAGAGTCCTGATCTTGCGATGAGCAAGATCTCAGTCAGGTTGGAAGACTACGGTCCATTGTTTGTTTCGAGGCCTTGGAGCACCAACAGGTGTTAGACACACAGCACACCGCGTTATTGTGTAAGGAAGGGGAGTTGGAAAACAGCTTCTGCGTAGCTGGCCTTGTTTGCCTGCAAAGCCGGGCAATCCTCGATAGCTGCTATGGGAATGTCTTTAATCTTTAATTAAAAAGCATCTACGAGAAATGAGACAAAGGCCTTTGACTAGTAGCTTAAATATATTTACTGTATAATAAATCATTAACAAGTATCACATACATACCCTCAACAGTACGATGAGGGTATCGCACACATACCCTCAACAGTACGACGTGAGTATCACATACATACATCTCAACAGTACCACGCAGGGCTCCGAACTGGTTCAAGGAACGAAAACCGAAAACGAACACAATTTTATGGAATTTTACGAGGAGCAGAAACTGAAAATTACTTCAACTGTTCCGGAACAGAATCGGAACGTTATGAAATCCACATAACCGGTTAAAAACTTGTTTTTTCTGTTCTCTTTATATTATAACATATCCTATTTCCGGTTGTGCATCCATCCAACTTTCACTGTCAGTCATCAAGTCCCATGCATCTGTGGCTCCATCTTGTGGACAGACGAGGAAGCGAATGTAATGGTGTTTTACACCCGGTTTTCATGTGAATACAGTTGCAATGAAGTTTGAAAGTCCACCAAATATATTTTGTATAAACAATATCTAAACTTAACATTGCACAAAATAAGGAACTTTAAGAACAAACAAAATGTTTATGTTCTGAACTGGTTCAGCACCGATATTTTGGTAAAGGAACAGTTCCGAGAACGAAAACGTTAAACATAAGGCCTGCCCGAACCGTTCGAAACGTTTTAAAAAAATAATTCTGTTTTCAAGCCCTGGTACCACGTGAGTGTCACATACATACCCTCAACAGTACGACGTGAGTGTCTTGTGTAATGTGTGCGAGTCCTGGAGTTGAACACGTTGTGTGTCGTCCTCCAGATGTGTGTGCATGTGATGAAACAGAAGAAGTGCCACTACATTGGGAACTGTTCGTTCGCTCACAGCCCGGAGGAGCGAGACGTGTGGACGTACATGAAGAATAACAACCGTAAGCGACACTCGTCAATGGAATATATACATATAGGTGCAAGCAGCACGTTTTTATTTGCTGATAATATTAATAAAAACAATAATAATTTGAATATTTTTTAAAAATGTTTTTCCAGCCCATTCAGGCTGTTTTTTTTTTTTCAAGCTTTATTTATTAGGGTTAGTGGAAACGGGTGAAGATGGGGGGGGGGTAGACATGCGGGAAATACGTTCGTGGTGGGATTCGAACCACCGACTCACCGCACCATTAAGGCATATGCGTGCTTTCCAGTCCACTGCCTAACTGACTGCACAATATAATAATTTGAATATTAATTGTAAATCATAACAAAAAATAATACACATATTTAATACAAACCAATAAATACATTTAGCAACATCTCGCACTGAGGAATTTTGCAAAATCTGATACTGGCTTTGGTTTAATTGGCTTTGGTTTAACTAAATGTAAACAAGTTAAATGGTTACAAATGTGTCTATTTTTTCTCAACAATTCTTATCCTGTCTCGTCCTGCGTCCAACTTGCGCTGTGTCTTTCCACAGTGAGGGACATGCAACAGATGTACGACATGTGGCTACAGCTGACCAATCAGACGCGGCGCGCCGAGGGGCCGCTCATGACTCCGCCCCCGGAGGAGAAGCAAGTCACCATGAGTGCAGACTTCTCGGAAAGCATGGTAAAGATTTCTACATCTATCTACATCTATATCTTTTAGATCTTATGAGCACGGCTTGAGAACTAAATTATTTTTAACACGTTCCGTGCTGAACAGTTCAGCCAGGCCTATATTCAACGTTTTCGTTCTCGGAACCGTTCCGCCACCAAATATCGGTCCTGAACCGGTTCGGAACGCAAGCATTTCGTTCGTTCTTAAAGTTCCTAATTTTGTGAAATATTATGTTTTTTTTATATAGTTTATACAAACTATATTTGATGGACTTTCAAACTTCAGTGCAACTGTATCAACATTACATTCACTTCCTCGTCTGTCCACAAGATGGAGCCCCAGATGCATGGGGCTTGATGACTGACACTGAAAGTGGACGGAAATAGTCTCCCAGACATAGGTTATGTTCAAATATATAGAGAACGGGTGGAAAAAAACGGTTTTGTGGATTTCATAATGTTCTGTTTCCGTTCCAGAACAATTGAACAAATCTTTTTTCGTTTTCATTTCCGCTCCTCGTAAATTTCCGTTCGTTTTCGGTTTGCGTTTTCGTTCCTTGAACCGGCTTATGAGTGAAATGAGAAAAATTAATCTACGGAGTAGAAATAAAAAGTACTCACAGAAAAAGGTACTTCTAAAAGTACAGATACTTGAGAATTCTACTTACAGTACTTGAGTATTTGTACTTTGTTACTCGCGATCACTGACTATATAGGGAGTAGGGGATAGGGAGTGATTGTCTTATGTACCTGAGTCTTTGGCAATAAAGTGTTGCTTGTGTTTGTCACTGACAGAGGTGGAAAGAGTTCTGGAAAAAATTGTAATTGAGTAAAAGTATCTTTACTTTGCTTAAATTGTACTCAGAGTAAGTAAAATTACCCATCTCAAAATGTAAAGTCAAGTAAAAGTACAAAATTACTTCAATTATTGAATGCAAAAAAAGCATAAGTCATAAATCGGCATGGATTACTATTTTTTGTTTGTTTGTCAATATCAGTGGCGTAGCCAGAAATCTAAAACAGGGGGGGCCCGAAGTGAAACGGTGTGGAACCATTTTTAACGGGGGGTTTGGCGGTCCTCGACACGTTTCTTAGATGCTATTTAATGCATTTTAAGGCATTTTAATCAACCAGGTGCCTGGCCACCCTACTTAAAACCCTACATAGGCATTAGGTCTTTATGTAGGTTATGTTATTAGAGGGAACAATATAGGCCAACGGCTACCTGTACAAAAAAAAAAAAAAAAAAAAAGAATTGAAATAATTCAGAAGAGAACAAATATGCAGGGCCAGTTTCTTGAATAGGCTTACACTGGAGCGAACTACACCTTAAATGTGTTAGGTCTAATATCACCTTAGGTCTAATATCTATTATTATAATTATGACGGCTAATATTACAATATATTATGTTTTTATTCTGCCCATTATTATTATTATTACTATTATTATTATTATCACATTAAATTATTTGAATATTATGTGATGAAAACGTAATGCAATTACTTTGCAGGGATTAAAGTAGCCCATTACTGTCTGCACTAGAGTAAAGAACAATATTTTCATGGGAATTACGTATCGTCAATTAGTTAAATAATTGCATAACTGCAAATATTAAATTAAAATTAAATTGTAAATTTAGTGTGGCTTCGTGGGAAATTAATTCATTGAGTCAATGACTTACATCGCGGGCACGCCCGCATAATTCCACGTCTCTGGATGCATTGCTGCTGATCGGCTGATACAAGTAACCTAGCATCGTGCCGGCATCACATTTCCACGCGGCTGTGCTGCACAGCGGGTTGAGGTCAGGGGTAGAGGTGGTGGAGGTTTGGGAGACGGAAAGCTTCAGCGCCGAGAGAGAGCAAAACCAAGGGCCGCTATTTTTCGGGCCGCTGCCCGATCGCATTGAAAATATATAGAAGGCTGACACTTCGCAGCCACAGAACTACATAAGCGGTAAGTCTCCGACACTGAGGAAGCGGTGTTTGATCACTTCTGTAAATAGTTGTAATGTTTAATACGCAATTGAACGTGTTGGATATTTTATGTCACATTAATGTGACACAAAATATCCATTATGTTTAGTTTACTCGTTTGTAGCCTGTAATCATTTTTTGGACACCTTTGATACTAGGGTGGGCCAGCTGTCAATCATAGTGGCACCGGCCCACTGCGGCCCTAATGTGGCTACGCCACTGATCAATATTCAAATTACAGCTTTGTGTGATGTGCAATGCGTGGACGATGCGTTGGTCCTGGCTGCACAGGCGTTTACAAAACATATTGGTGGATGGTGGAAAGTTAATCAGTAACGTCGGGTGACTCAAATGTAATGAGTAAAAAATACTAAGGTAAAAATGTACTCGAGTAAAACTAAAAATTACACATTTCAAAAACTACTCGGAGAATTACGAAATTACTCATAATGAGTAATGAAGTACAGTAACGTGAGTAAATGTTGTTCATTACTTTCCACCACCGGTTCCATCTGAAATGTGTCTGCAGGGTGGACAGAGACTCTCTGAAGGTGAAGATCTCTGAAGACCGATCCTGAAGGGAGAAGAGATCGGTCCAACGCCCCCGCACCCCCCTTGTTCAGCCCCTGTGTTGAGGTGTCTGAGAGGTTTTATTTCATCTTGACTCCTTCATTTTTTGTACCATTTCCACCAGTCTATCGCCCGATTCTCTCATCTGGCGCACTTGTGTCTGTGTACTGAAATATAGTACACTAGTACTACATTTAGTACTCGTGCACTAGTACTGTCTGAAATCAAATTGGTCCATTTTTTTTTTTTTTTCACTATTACTGGAAATGGCGTTCCGTAATCACCATAGACTGTATATAAAGTAGACGCAGCCTGCATGACGTCATCCCATTGCTTTCATCAATTTTTTTTTTGTGCCCGCCGACTGCGCGCTGCCATTGTTGAAAGTACCCGTATATCCGGTACCATGAGAGATAGAGAGCTACACAGTATATGAGCGAGAGACCCCACACGTGACTTCTTCCAGTGGTACTCTCCGCTAGGGGCGCCAACGACGGAGTCAGAATGAATGGGATCCTATAGGAGCTGAAATAAAAAATATTAATTAATGTGACGCGTTTGTGAAATTGTAACGAACCGTTAATTATCCCGACAATATGCATTAAAACATCAATTAGAAACGATCTTTAAATAGGTTAAACGGCCTGCTGAAATTGATATATTTCTATTGTAAATCCCATAGGCTCTATGCTTTTGGTAGTCGACTCCGCCCACTCGACTCGCAAAAGCACACAGGAAGTCGGCACGCCGGCTGAAGCGAATGCGACGTCCATATTTGTATACAGTCTATGGCAATCACCATTAATCACGCCTACTATGCGGTAAAGCATCGTGCACAAGTGTGCCGTGTGAGACACAGCGTCTGTCCTGTGCCCCACCCTCACCCCCCATGTCAACGGAGCCGTCCAGCTGCGTGGAGCGTGGCGAGGCTGCCCCCCCACCCCCACGCCGGTGGAGGCCCTGGTCTATGAGGTCTAGTCTGTAGTACTCAGACTAGCGCAGCCGTTTAGTCTGCCATATTGGTAGACACTTTGAATGTAAGTTGGAAACTTAGTGATTTTTTTTTTTTAGAAGCCCAACATCCCGGTTGGGACGATGTGTTCTGAATTGTTTTCCGCGCTCCCTGATCGGCAGAGATGGCAAAAGTACCCAGAGTTCTTACTTGAGTAAGGGTAAAAAAAACATTTGTGGAAGAAAAAACAACTTGAGTACGACTACAGAGTACTAATCCAGATATATATCTACTTGAGTAGAGTAAGAAGTACAGCCTCGGAAACGTACTCAAAAAGTGTTTTTCAAAGTAAAAAGTCCAGGTCCCTAAAAATTACTCAAAAGTATTTTTGAAAGTATAAAGTACAAAGTTAAAAAATGAAATTGTTTATAAAATGCACTTTTTCAATGCCAGTTTTACAATGTTTGAATGTTTGAATAAATAGTTAAAAACCTAGCCTAACTTACTTCACTTAAGGTTCATAAATCCCACTGCCAAACATTGAAATTAACATCTGTTGACATTACCGCCCCCTACTGGCTCATTCACACTATACATATCGCTACCACCTACACAAAAAAAAGTAACGAACCTGTTATGGGAAAAGTAAGGAGTAGAAGTACAGATATTTTTGTTAAAAATCTACTCGGTACAAGTAAAAAAGTCATCAGAGAAAATTTTACTTCTAATAGTACAGATAGATGCAAAAACGACTTAAGTACAAATACTTAAGTATTTTTACTTTGTTACTTGCCATCTCTGCTGATCGGACTTGAGCGTATGTTCTTTCTAACGGAAGGGGGAGCCGCCGTTCACAATCGGTGTGAAAAGTCATACAGTCCCCAAAAGTGCGACATGGCGGCAGTGCTATCTTATTTTTGTTTTAGTAAAAGGGGGCGTATACTTGTGTGTTGCTATGCAACATCCCGTCTTCCTCTTTGAGAATAATGGAAGATTAGTACCACCACCGCGTTGTACTGGCGTTTTTGTTGTTTTTTTTTCCCTGTGAAATGAAATTGGCAAATGCGTACTTTCAGCACATCGACTTTACATAGCTAGTCGTGTCAAAGAACGGACCCGGAATTAATTTCGGGTGCCGTTTTTGGGGAGACAGGTGTAAGAATTTCAGAAGTTCCCCCCCAAAAAAAAAGTTTTGTTGCTTCATCATGGAACGCATTGGCCGGGCATCGATTTTTGATGCTCTTTATCGAGGCTGCGCTACCTGCATGCTACTTGTCGGAGTGGAGTGTTTAGTTCGAGAATGTTCCCAAGTTAACCTTGGCGACAAAAGTTTCGGTCAGGATCAGTGGTGGAAAGTAACAAATTATATTTACTCACATTACTCTAGTATTGGGAACTACTGTAGAGTAGTTTTTGAAATATATAATTTTTACTTTTACTCAAGTACATCGTACCTTAGTACCTTTAAGTCATTACATTTGAGTCCCCTCACGTTACCGATTACAAAACATATGGGTGGATGGTGAAAAATTGTAATTCGGGCGGAATGTTAAACTCGTGTGCAGCCTGGTGAGCCAGAACCAACGCATCGTCCATGCATCGCACACCACTAGACGGTAGGTGTGCACTGATCCGGTCCCCAAGCATTGAAAAACGTATGCTGAATTTGATTCATGGCTCACACTTTTTTTTGCATTAAATAATTGAAAGTAGCCTTTACTCATTTTACTCATTACATTTTAAATGAAGTAATTTTCTACTTGAGTACTTTTTGAGATGGGTAATGTTACTTTTACTCTGAGTACAATTACTCAATTACAATTTTTCAGTACTCTTTCCACCTCTGCTTAGGATTTGTTGAAATTACTCTGGGTCCGATTCAAATAGAGTTGGAGACGCAAGGGAACCACGCGTCTTCAGCGTTAAGTTCGCCAAGTTCCCACTAGCGCTTCGGCGGGAAACTGCCGTGCGTCGCTCGTCGCTGTGCGTCGAGGGTGCAGAAGCATAACGGCCAAACTGGATGGCGACCAGACCCAAGCAACGTTTCGATGTGCACGGCTGCAGAAGTTTAACCTGGCCTTCAGCCCGCTACGCTTCCGTTCTCCCTGATCGCACAAAAACCCACAAGCCACTGTGTTGGTATGTGAGAACTCGTTCAGTCACTCCTACCTCCCCAACTATGCCTGAAGGTGGCGCAGCCTGCAGTGAACAGAGTGGAAAAGTCTCAAGATATGATTTTTTTATTTTTATTTTTTTAATTCCGGCCCCCAGTGGATAAACTGAGGCATTACACATCATTCGCAGCTTCCATAGAAGATGCTGGATATGGTGTACGTACAACCATGTTATTAACTGAAAATAATACTGTAATAACATTTAAGTATGTATTAATTCAAATTTCTAATTTAAAAAAAAATGTTAGAAATTTGGATCTTACTTTGAGGGTAGATTTATAGCCCTCACATGCACACACGCACACGCACGCACGCACACATACGCACACATACGCACACACACGCACGCACACAGACATACGGACATACACAGAGAAGAGCGTTTGGCTCACGAGGCCATGGTAATTGTATAATCATATATATGTACTGATATACCCTTGATATACTAATAATTGATAACTTAGCAGTTAAGCTTAATTATATCACGTGAGGACCTTGTATTGATTCCATAGAGCTCTTGCTATCTATATAATATTGACTATTATATTTTATGACATGTATCATAGTTAGATAACCCATAGCTTCTTCATTCAAAACTTTTTCGCTTTGGGCGCCGTCTCCTCGCCAAGCTCCTGCCGACACGTCACCAAGTGCTAGTTAGTAGTTAACATCAGGCCATGAATTAAGTTATATTAGGGATGTGAAAAGTTGGTGATACATGGTTGTGTTTTATTTATTGGCCGATCATTGTTTAATGTTTTTTTTTTTCCTATTATAGACCTGCTGGGTAACATGGTGCACTACCATACAGCGCAACCCTTTCAGCTAGGGGTGTACCGATCAGGTTTTTTTTTGCTCCCGATCCTTTGATTTTAACGTTCGGCCGATCCGGATCACCGGTACGGAGTGCACCGATCAGGTTCTTTTTTTAGTCCCGATCCTTTAATTTAAAGGATATCCCAATCCCCCATACAGAGTCCCGATCCCCGATACGGAGTCCTGATCCTGTAAAAATTGGTAGTACTCAAACCTTTTGGCACAATTGTCAATTTCAATAATCGGCAAAGTAAATAAACAGTCGTTTGGCATGCTCCACGACTCATTTACCGATCCTGATCGGGACAAAATCATGAGTCCAGATCCGTGGGAAAAAAGTCGGTGCACCTCTAAATGGAGGTATTATGGTCTAAGATAATTTTCTTTTCTTTTTTTTTGTTTTGTCATTGGTGCATTGTGCATCCGTGCGGCAAAGCGTACTACAAATTTGAAACATTTTTGGGGGATTTTAATTCATTATTGTTTTAAACAAAGTCATCCCCTAGGTTATATTACCATCTTGGTATATCGAATATCGCTGGGTACTGATTTTAATTAGTTAGCTTGGTGTGAGCTAACCAGTTAGCCATCAGGACTTGGCGTACCTGCTACCTTGGAGTCTGAATATGGATATTTCTCTCATCCAAAAAGCTCGTGATGTCTGGTGTTTGGATTTTAATAATTCTTCTCGCAGCAAAATCAAATTTTGAGCGCAACAGAATAAAAAAAAATAAAACCCCACACACAAGATGATATGCCCTGAGAGCGGAGGCAGTGCTGAAAATGAGGTTCTCAAATCGCTGCTGAACGCACATTTTATTCTCTTACCACAGGAAGTCACCGTGGTACCGTTAACGCGAAGGACTACCGGGCCCTAGCCCGGTAAGCCAGAACCAATGAATCGTTCACGCGACTAGAGCGAACGTTGGGTCTGGTGTCGAGTGTAGCAACGAAGGGTGTGGCAGGAGCTTGAAAACTGAATTATTTTTAAAACGTTCCGTTCAGCCAGGGCTATCTTCAACGTTTTCGTTCTCTGGACTGTTCCGTCACCAGAATATCGGTTCTGAACCGGTTCGGAGCGCAAAAAGTGTCCGTTCTTAAAATTCCTTATTTTGTGCAGTGTTATTTTAGATATAGTCAATAGAAATTATATTCGGTGGACTTCAGTGCAACTGTATTAACGTGGAAACTGGCTTTAAAACGGCATTAAATTCAGAGTCTCGTCAAAGTGGCTCTGATTAGCCAGCTGTGAAACACCCGATAATTTTTGATTTTTGCGCGAGACCTGACCCAATGTTCGTTCAAGTCGCGTGGCTGATTTACGTGGTTCTGGCTCGTTGGGCTACCCAAGTCTTGCTTGGCCTGTCTCACTCAAGTCTCAGTGGACGGCTCGCTCTCTATAGACGGGGCCTTGCCTATGCAATTCACAAACTCAAAAACGGTGCGTTAAGATCAGGGATTGAAAGCAATTTTCTTTTTTTTTTTAAACGTTCCGTTCCGAATGGTTCAGCCAGGCCTATTTTTAATGTTTTCGTTCTCTGAACCGTTCCCAAATATCGGTCCTGAACCGGTTCGGAACGCAAAAATTCAGTTTGTTCTTAAAGTTCCTTATATTGTGCAATGTTAAATTTGGATATAGTTTATACGAAATATATTTGGTGGACTTCAGTGAACGTGACGACCGGGTTTAAAACATTACATTCACTTCCTCGTCTGTCCACAAGATGGAGCCACAGATGCATGGGGCTTGATGACTGACAGTGAAAGTGGATGTAAATAGTCTCTCAGACATAGGATATGTTAAAATGTATAGAGAACGGGAAAAAAACGGTTTTGTGGATTTCATAATGTTCTGTTTTTGTTCCGGAACAGTTGAAGAAATCTTTTTCCGTTTCCATTTCGGCTCCTCGTAAAATTCAGCAAAATTCTGTTCGTTTCCAGTTTTCGTTCCTTGAACCGGTTCAGAGCCCTGGTTAAAATGACACTCCTTGGACTTTACCGGTAACCACGGTTACTGGTGGCTAACTGGCTAACGACGACTAACTCACTAATTTAGTTAGCAAGTGCTAACGGCAGTTTATAAGCTTATAGGCAATCGGCCCTTATCCTAGCTTCTCTGAGGATAGCATTACTACTACTACTACTACTACTGCTACTACCACTACTATTACTACAACTATTACTTCTACTACTCTAGTATTATGAATATGATTGCTATATCTATGGAATATTTCTAGTAATAGAATCTTCTATTGTTTGCTATATGCTATGGATAATAGGTATGTATGTATATGTATGTATTGGATATACTATGTTAATTCCATTATGTATTCCTGTATGGATATGATTATTAATCTTGTACAGACACCTGTGTATGCCACGCTCCGCGGGGGCGAAACAAACAAATTCGACGTATTTCTTTCTGCTCAAAATCTCGAGTGCATACACGGCTGGCTGTATCCTGCAGTTTTAGCGCCGCATTCTATATATTATACCTATAAGATTATCATAACCGTATATAATCGTACTCTCCTTGATATAGAAATATATTATATAGCATTCCTATAAGTGATTATCGTACAAGATGCCCAAAGAGGGGCGCTGTAGTTTGGGGGAAAGCTGATGGACGCCAGGGAGCGAGACGGGGGTCGTTGTCGTGTTAAGACGCGAGGCTGTGAGATGCGATGGTTTTAAAAGAAATAGTTCCTCATTTCACAAAATCAGGCCATTTTTTTTGTTTTGTTATTTTTTGGGCGTTTTTCATTCTTTTGAGATAGTGACGGGATTAAACTGGGATGAAGAGTCGAGGGGGAGACATTGGAGAAAAGCCGGACAGGGGATTTGAACCTGCTGCACTGCTCGACCTATGGTCTGGGGGACGCGCTCTCTGCCCGCTCGGCCACAGCGCCCCCCCCAGGACATGCTTTTTTTATTTTTCATTTTTGTACCTCGTCAAAGGAATCGATCAGTGAATGTATTTTTTTTTCCCCCGCCATCGATGCAAAGTCCACATCCTCGCATAGAACTTCCCTGAAATGGAAATGACCCGCCCGCATTTTCCTGCAAACGTCAAGAGACTGTTCCACGCAGAGGTGTTAATTTGTTTAATGCATGATCATGTTTTTTATTTAATCAATGTTACCGTACAATAATTTTAACCTAGATGATCAACAAACATTCTCAACAAGATTTCAACTTCAAAGTGGTGATAATTAGGGGTGCACGATAATTAGTGCCGATCCCGATCTCTGGTACCAAGTCCCCATCCCTGATACAGACTCCCGATCCAGAGTCCGGATCCTGCGAAAACTGGTAGTACCCAACCTATTTGGCACAATTGTCAATTTCAATAATAGTCAAAGTAATGAACAATCATTTGGCATGCTCCCCGACTTATTTACCGATCCTGATCGGGACAAAATCACTAGTCCCGGTCTGTGGAAAAAAGTCTGATCGGCCTCCGATCACCAATCTGAGGATCGGATCGGTGCATCACCATGTTCTATTTATTATTCCGGAGTTTCACGATTAACACTCATGGGATTTTTGGTATATTATGGAACTCCTATGAAGGAAGAGACTCTTCTTCGTTGGTGCACATGTGCATCATAAGTATTGTAGTGACCAACGCCTTTGCGGTAAGGCGCGGGGCGTTGTGGGTTGACACCCTTAGTCACTTGGTGATTGCCGACACGCCCCTATAGATGAGTGGTAGGCGGGTATTTCCGGTTAAATTGGCACCGGACGTGGCGGTCAGAGTACAATTTAGTTTGCCGTGCTTTTGGCTATTTTTCAACATGTCTATTCAGTGGGAACACACACCTACAGGGTTATTTAAAACGGATGGTGGTAACTTGTGGTGTGCTATTCCACACCCAAATGCTCTTGTGCGGATCTGTGACCCACAAACGCATGATTTAATAATCAGTGCAACCCGTTGCATTTTCTCATTCCTTTTGGAATTACTAGTAGAAGCAGCCAGCCTATTGGTCCAGAAGAACATGTGACCACTCGGTGAATAACTTCAAGTCGGATTTTGACTATTTCATCAATATTTATACAAAGCAATGGACGAAGCAAGGGGGTCGATGTGTAACTGGTCACAGAGCGACATCTAGTTGTCGTATTTTGAACTGGTGTGCGTTTTGAGTGTGTTGAGTCCGCAAACTACCGCCCACTACCAGACTTTATATACATACGTCCCCTGGTTCTGGCACGCCATGACTGCAAACGCTAACTTGATATGAAATTGCCAGCCCTGGGTTCCGACCTTTTTCAATCTCTTAAGACTTATGTTTTGTGACGTCGGCATCAGATTCTGTGATATTTGCGACTGTAGTCCAAATATTTACATTTAATATCTAATTTAATATGTAAACCAAATTTAATTCGTGGACATCCCTAGTGATACTGAGGTGCGTCTCTCTGAACAGAATTGGAAACTGCTGGAAAGTGCGAACGGGTCTTTTTTTATTTTAGATCTGAACGTCTCCCTGGGTCCGGTCTGATGTGTGAAGAGCGAGGGAGGAAAGGATGGAGGGATACTTTTAATTTTTATTTTTTTTCTATTTGCTTTGGACATATACATTTATCAGTTGGTTCTCCCTGGCTGGAAGTCAATCCTGATCACACAAGTGGACCAAATATGTTGAAAGCATTTAATAAACGCCTTTTAGAAAAAGAGTGTCTTGTGATTTACTGCACGCCGCTCGATTCCAGTCTACTGTTCATGGACCGAACGTTAGAGGAGGAAAGCAACTGTGGACTAAAGTTATGCAGTCGGCGCCGACTGCTTGAGCTATAACCCTGAAAAGCGATAGAAGTGTCTTGTATTTTTTGCCATTTTTTGGGCGCGAGCGCCGTTTTTTTTTTATTTTTTTCATTCTTTATTGAGAGATAGGATTTGCTCGGAAACTGGGATGAAGTGTCGGAGACATTGCAGAAAAGCCAGAGAGGAGATGAGAACCTGCGGCACTGCTCGACCTATGGTCTGGGGAGCGCACTCCATAACCACTTTGCCACCGCCGATTAGTTTTAGATTTTAAATCAAGCTAATGCAACAACAGTCGACAATTTCATGACTTCCATGATTTTCAATTCTTTGTGTTTTGTTGCAAAATCATACTCCTAAATGCCACTGTTGTCTCCTACTAAAAGGTTCTGCTGCCTGCATATTTACGACAATGAACAATAAACTACAATGGCCTCTATTTAATTTTCATAATTATTTTATAACCGCCTGTTAAATGTAACTAATGGTTACATATTTTAAAATGTAATCATAAGGGAATCCAGTTAGTATTTTTGGTGTAATGTAGATCTATGACCTGTGTCTAGACAAAGTATATAAGAGGCGACATGTAGTAGAAAGTCCCTGGGGTCAGTTCCATCAAGGGGGAAAAATGGCGGCGGGGTGAACACCGCTTGAAATGCATGGAGCTGTACATAAAATGCAAAGAAATAAATGTATCAAGTTACAGGCAACTCTTTAGTTACTGTCGTTCATACCAAAGCATGCATTTATCTGTAGTGGACTCAGCGAAATAATGTATTTGATTTTAATTTAACTTTAAACTTTAGCCCAATATACAATGCTGTTATATTTATTTTTCCTTCGGCAATGGGTGAAATTAGGTAGTGTGTTCGCCCGGTAACTCTTAAAATCAATAGCCCCGAACATTGCTTTTAAAAAATGTTTGTGAAAACTTTCTAACTCTTGAAAAGAATAGTCGAACAAAGGGTTTAAAAATGTTTCTGAAAGCTTTCTCCGCGACATCGTTATATAATCGAATGGGGGCGAAAGCAGATGTAGCGCCTAGATCTAGCTGTGGCCTGTGTGTAGATCTATGTCCGCTGTCCTTGAAGCTGATTGGCTGTGGGTTCCTAAAGGGGGGCGTGGCGTGTTGAATAACTGGTTTTATTTTTCCCTGGTAGCGCTCCACCGCCGTCGTGTGCGTGTTGTTTTAAAACTTTACTATTAACGTATTTAATGATTTAAAAATATAGTAAGTAAATGCACATTAATGTGACGACATAGAAGCGTCTGGAAGCGGTTACGAGCATTATTATTATTATTATATAGTTACCGTCTGGCCGCTGTTAGCGCACACGACGACGACGCCTCCAACAACATGACGACCGAGATGCCGGAGATCTTCAAAGCTCTGCTGGAGCAGCCGTTCGTTCCGCCGGGAGAGACGGGTCTGTCTGATCGCTGTGATAATGGCTGATAATATTAATAATAATTTCCTAATGCAGCATGATTAGCTCCCTGTGCTCCGTGGTGGTATGTTAGTGGCGTGGCGCCGTCCCTCCCCCCACGCACTGGGCCGCCGCCAGCCGCACAGTTGATTGCAGGAGCGTAAACGTTTTCATTTATTATTCCGATCACAAAGAAGCGCTTGGAGAGAGGGTTATTATATTGTTTTTCCTGGTTTTCTTATAATAATTATTATTATACTCCACATGGATTCCTATGGCAGCCCATAGAACCCTAAATAGGAAAATGCTGAAATTTGGCACACTCATTCTAGTCGGTATCAGCATTGCTTACACCAATTCCCAGGTCTCCAGCCCCAACTCTATAGCGCCACCAATGGGCCAAAGTTGCACATAATTTCACATACGTTTATGCCTGTAACTTCTGAACCATCTAGCCGTTCGTCAAAAACTTGTTATTATTATTATTATTATTATTTTAGTGAATGCACCGCGCTTATAATCTTAATTCAGGTGTTGTGCTTCGGATTTGGCACCCCCTGCCAGAAAAAGCGCCCCCCACTCCCCGAGCGCACAACTTACAGTGGTACTAGTATAAAATTAACTTTAGACATGTAGGTACGGGGTGGATATTGACAGATATGGGCAGAGTAGCCATAAAAATTACTTGAGTAAAAGTATTGTTATCTCAGCAAAATATTACTCAAGTACAAGTAAAAAGTAGTCATCCAAATAGTTATTCAAATAACAGTAAAAAAAAAGTACTCCACAATAAGGTGACTTAAGTAGCGAAACTGCTGCTGAGTAACTTTCAGTAAAAAATAAATAAATAAATAAGAGAGAGAGTGCCCGAGAGAGAGAGGGGGAGATATATGACGCCAACATATGTGCCAACAGTTCCCAACGCGCGTCGCTAAAGGCCAAGTTAATGTAACGAGTAGCAAATTGCTGACATCTCAGTAAAAAGTAGTTTTTTCACCTCACTTTTACTCAAGTCAAAGTAGTAACTTGTGAAAAATGTACTCCACAAGGTAAAAAGTTCACACAAAAATTGAAACAGAGTAAATGTAATGCGTTACTGCCCATCTCTGGATAATAGTAGGCCAAATTTCAGAGATCTTACACATATATGTATGGGGTGGATATCGGTATGTTTCCTGGTAGCATATAGCAGGGGGGTGCCAAATCCGGCACTACGATGAGAAAAGTAATTTTACTTTTCAAAGTTGTTGTTTTTTTTTTAGTTTATATTCACTCCCCTCCCATTATGATGGTGTCATAGTGCTCAGACTAAGCAGGCAGAGAGGGATATTTGTATAACATTGTCTGTTTAAAAGTCTTCTATTATTGATTTATCCATGGTAATATGCTATCAATCACCAGCAGATGGCAGCCTAACTACGTCCATTGTATTTGCTCCTAAGTAATGGATGTGAAGTGGTAAGTTATACCACATAACCATACGTATACTTCACCGGCAGACACCACCAAAACGTGGTTTGAATTTTTGAATGTTGGAATTTTGGTCTGTTGAGTTTACAAAGGTAGTGGCACCCCACTGGTGGCAGGTGATGCCTTCTACCTTTGTTCTATTGATGCCTGTCAGACTGAGATTGAGATCAGATTGAGATCCTGTAATTGGCCGGCCACGTTGCATCACCCCCTCGGAGTGTGACCAATCGGCGGCCAGTAAGCGTGGCCAAGGACGGCCAGATTCTGGACCCACATCTCAGCGGGTCCTGAAGCCTGGCCAATTTGAGCTTGTGGAGAAGCGATTTTCGGGGGGGGGTGGATGTGAACTGTGCCGCGCTGGCCTTAAGTAAGCCAGTGGAAACGGGGCTTTTATAGTCCAGTGCACCTGTATATGAAAACGGTCAATTTGTTGATGTGGTGGTAAACTCGTGTATCCTAAGTCCTAACTAATGGTGTCGTCGTGCAGGGAGCGAGAAGGACAAACTATGTGCAGACGACGCCCCCTTCGGGATGTCTGCTGCCCTGACTCCGGCCATCTGGGACAAGACGATCCCCTACGATGGAGAACATTTCCACCTGGAGTTCATGGACCTGGACGACTTCCTGCTGGAGGAAGGCCTCCAGACAGACCCCAAGGAGTCTCCGGTAAACTACGGTTATATATTATTTACTGTACCAGAGTGCTGACAAATATCCAAAGTCAAATCCCAAATTGTGTGCGATTGTGATCCGTTAGGACTTGGCGTCGACTTTGCTTCCCAGCGACAAATTGGACGAGGAAGAGGAAGAAGAACAGACGGTCGTGGAGGACGGCCAGGTGCCGCCCGACGTGTGCACAGGTGAGTGTGGTGACGTACCTGAAAGTGACGCATCAGCACATTGTGCTCATGGCGCCAGCGAACCCACGACAAAACCACCTACACCAACTCATCAGCAGGCGTGTGTCTGTGTGTGTGTGTGTGTGTGTGCGCGCACTTCGCTGCCGTCATTCCATTTCCATTGTTATCCGTGCTGGGGCAAAGCCCACAGAGCAGGTTATGTTTTCACCCGTGTTGGTTTGTCCCCTCGATAACTGAAAAGGTTGAGCACGGATCTGAGTGAAATTTTCCAGAGTTGTTGGAAATGACGAAAGAAAGAAGTGATTCAAGTTTGGTGCATTTCTGTAGCCTATAAGTAACATTGCTCTGCATGAAAAGTGCTATATAAATAAAGTTTGATTTGATATTAACGGGTGAGTGGCACGCGAACGATCCCACAGCTGAATGGTCAGGTATTGAGAGAGACGGTGAGAAACGGTCGTCTATTGGACAGTCTACGATGACAGAAATGCTACTGCTAGCGTGGATCAAGAATAAATGTGGATTTATTGATGCCTCTAGTGCATTTCAGTGATATCCCTTTAGCAGTCGGTACCGACTGCATACCTCTGCTAAAAAAACAAGTCCTGTGACTTTTGGACCCTCCAGGCCGGTTGCAGGAATGCGTCTTAATCTCATTAGTCATCCCTTGTCTGATATCTGTCCCATTCTTCAGTCACAGAGGAGGTCGTCGACGCCCCCGTCAAGGTGGAAGTGGTGTTCGACCCCACCGACCTGCTCCTGTCCACGGTGCCCGGAGAGTCGCTGTTTGACCCGCGGACGCACAAGTTCCGGGAGGAAGACCTGAAGCCTCAGCCCATGCTGAAGAAGGCCAAGAAAGTCCTGGTTCCGGACGAGAGGAAGGTAACGTGGGTTTTGCTGCTGGGTTTTGAGTCAAGTATTTTTAGTAGCACCACGTCAACATTGTTTTTGTATTCAAGTCATTTTTTTTCCGGCGTTCTTCATCTCTATTGAATAGAATTCGTTGGAAGCTGAGATTTGAAACATGTGTCAAGACCATAGACTGTATATAAAGTAGACGCAGCGTGCATGGCGTCATCCCATTGCTTTCATCAAACTCGGGTCGTGCCGCCGACTGCACGCTGTCATTGTTGAAAGCACCCGTATATCCGGGACAAGAGGAGATAGAGAGAGCTATACAGTATATGAGAGAGACGCCCCACATGCGACTTCTTCTGGTGGTACTGCCTGCTGGGGGCACCAACGACAGTCAGAACGAATGGGATCCTATGGGAGCTGAAATAAAAAATATTAACGCGTTTTTGAAATTATAACGCCCTCACACAATTAACCGATAATTATCCCGGTAATATACATTAAAAAAATAAATTAGGAAAGATCTTTAAATAGGTTAAAACAGGCTGCTAAGATTGGAATATTTGTATTGGAATTCCCATAGGCCTTGGTTTTCTGAGACTAGGCTCCACCAGCCTGAGGCCCATAGCAACCCGGAAGTAGGCACGGACATCAAAACGAATGCAGTGTCCATTTTTAGATACAGTCTATGGTCAATGCTAAATGTATTTGACCAGCTCCTTGTTGTTCTTTCTCAGGACGAGAAGTACTGGCAGCGCCGCAACAAGAACAACGTGGCGGCCAAGCGTTCCCGCGAGGCGCGCCGCCTGAAGGAGAACCAGATCGCTGTGCGTGCCTCCTTCCTGGAGCGCGAGAACGAGGCCTTGCGCCAGCAGGTGGCGCAGGCCACCAAGGAGTGTGCTCAGCTCAAGGCCCAGGTGGACCGCTACCACGCCAAGTACGGCGCCCTGTAGGAGCCATGGCTCTCCTGCAGGGCGGTGGATTTGGCCCGGTGGTACCGATCATCACGACATAGTGCAATAATTTTTTTCTGAGCCGCAAGACTTGAGTCGGAATCCAAGTTGGGACGGGTCCGGTTTGCTCACAGCCTGGAAGCTGAAATCAAGCTTTTGGTTTTGGTCATAGCGATCCGTCCTACCTCAACAGACACAACTACTGCACAGGCAGGTTACTGTGGGTGTGGAACTGACGCCATCTTTGCTCTTTGTACAAAAGATGCAGTAGACTTCCTGGAAAACGTTCTCTCTTGACCAATCGTAAATCGCCATCGGCCCCAACACGGAGCCTTGTGGCACACCGCAGCGCCTAGCCAATGCCGTCCTGTTCGTAGCGCCCTGTATTTTACCGTTGATGCTGTTGGGATGTTGGAATTAGCGAGATCAGGGATTTTAGACTGTTTTCATAGAGTAATATTTTGAAAGTAGTTTTCTTCTGTCAATGTCTATTTAGACTGTTTTTTTTTTTGTTATGTGCAAAAATGCTTGGTTTGTTTGAAACCTCAGAACAAGTCATGACCTCAATCATTTCTTTAACTCCTCCTGCTCGGTGCGTCCCCCGCTGGTCAGTAGATCCAGCGCTCCAAATATCGGTATGGAACTTTTGATTCAGGGTGATGATGGTTAAAATTAGTGGTGCACCGATCATGTTTTTCTGCTCCCGATCCGATCCCTTGATTTTAAGGATCGGCCGATCCCGATCTCCGTTGCAGAGTCCCGATACCAAGTCCTGATCCTGCTTTTCTTGCGATATCACTAGAGCAGAACTTTATTCTGGTTATGTTCTTATCGATATCCCTAAATAATAACACATATCAGTGGAGCAGAACTTTATAATTCCATCATCCACTCTCCAGAGCGGAGCGCTCCCCGACTCATTTACCGATCCTGATCGGGACAAAATCACGAGTCCCGATCTTTGGAAAAAAGTCTGATCAGCCACCGATCTGAGGATCGGATCGGTGCACCTCTAGTTAAAATCGCATTGTGAGGCAGGCCACGGCAGATTGTGTCAACTGATTTGATGATCGATTAAATCGGCAGCAATGAAGCGTTTCATTGTTTGCCCAAACATGTTAATATGTTGCTCCTAATGCCAGTCGCCATTCCCAGCATAATGGCTCTACCCAGTTTCTTGCTGTGATGAGGTGATCTAGGGCGTCAAATAATGCAAATATTTACGCAATACATGTTAAACATTTACAAACATTTAGTATTGACGTTAATAAGCATGGATGTTCAGTTAGTGATCTGTGACTGGGATGCATCATAATTAAACTGTAAACCAAACTTTACTCCGTACATCCTCGGTTGAACAGACGGTCAACACTTAATTTTTGTCTGATACTCCAGGCGTGGCAGGGACTCGAGGATGAGGTAAGCTCCAAATGATTGTCGCATAGAAACGGTTCAATAAAGTTTGGTATTGTCTTTCGGATCGCGTCCTCGTGCCTTGTTTGTCCGAGGCCTTCCATCTTCAGTGATGATTAAGGACCCCCACCCCCAGGGTGGTCCTCCATGTGTGGGGAAGCTAGCCTGGCGAACCAGAACCAACGCATCGTTCACACATCGCACGAGATTAGAACAATCAGTGGGTCTGGTAAAACCAGGGTTGAAGAACATGTCAAAGAAAAGTGTCAAATAGTATTATCCAGTCCGTACAGGAGAACATGTCAAAAAAAGTGTCAAATAGTATTATCCAGTCCACTCCGCCCACTTCTCACGTCGCCCATACCAAACTCCGCCCACGTGTCAATTTGAATATCAGCCTGTATACTTAATGTTCACCAATATCAAATAAAACTATTTATATAGCACTTTTCATGCAGAGCAATGTTACTTCTAGGCTACAGAAATGCACCAAAATTGAATCACTTCTTTCTTTCGTCATTTCCAACAACTCTGGGTAAATTCATCCAGATCCGTGCAACTTTTTCAGTTATCGAGGGGACAAACCAACGTGTGTGACAACATAACCTGCGCTCGGTGGCTCCGCCCCAGCGCAGGTAATTACAGATTAAAACTTGTAGTTACTTCAAAATGACGAGTCATGGAGTAGTTGAGTGTAAAAAAAAAACATCTTTATTGAAAAAAGACCAGAGAACAACAGCAGCAGGTGAAGTCTTCACCTCTTCTTGAAGCCGTACTTCTTCCGCTCATAAAACAAGTCGGTCTTGGAGCTTCCCAAGTTGACGATCTTGGGACAGCCGTCTCTCTGTGCAGGACACAGTGGGAGCGAATGTTACCACAGAGCACAGCGGACATCACAAATCGCGGACAAAATCGGTAGCGTTGGGGAGAAAAAAGTAATCCCTTACAGAATTGTTAGTGAATACAAACGTTTAAGAAAAAAAAAACAACTTTGTCATATAGATATTAAATGGAAGGTGTGCGTTATTGGGAAAAAAAGGTCAGTAGAAAAAAAAAAAAATCAGTGCAGTTACAAATATTTCTGTCACAATCATTTAGTCAAGAAACAACAGAAGATTAAGAAGCATCTTTTATTGAAATTAAATTATCTTGGCGGTATGGCTCTGTTCGGAGGAACTCCCTTATTTCCATGAGTACCATGGAAAAGCACTAATTCAGGGAGCAGCAGCAGTGTAGAGAATTTTCGCCCTAGCACGCAGAGCGAGAAGGCAGCAGTAGTTTAGGGGATTCTCACCCCAGCACACAGGGTGAGCTAGCTAACCCCCCATGAACAGAGCCGAGCGACGTGACAAGAGAACATGTCACATCATACACAACACTTTTTCCATCTTGGTGGTGGAGCAGGGGAAGGTGGTGGGTGGCAAAACAAAGCAGTACAAGATTTAGGAGCTGGGTAGAATTTATAGGCCGTGAGTTAATCAGCTGAGGGGATACACCTGGATCAATTAGGAATGAATGAAGGGAAGGGCAGCAAGCTTCTTCTCTATCATGGCCTGCCAGAAATGACATAAGTACTTTAATTTGTACCCCCCCCCCTCATGGGCAAAACACAAACCAGCAACTACGAGACCGCAATATATCACAAAAGATAAAAAGATACTATTTAAATTGAAGTAAAACCGAGCAGTCGTAATACGTACATCCTTCTCCTGAATGGTACATTCCTTGCAGTAGTAGGCGTCTGACACGCCGGGTCCTCCGCAGATCACGCAGCGTCCCTGGTACGATCCGTAGTTGCACTCGTCACAGATGCGCACCAGCGTGCACGGACGCACGTACGAGTCGCAGATCACACATTTGCCGTCACCTTGGGAGGGGGAGAGGGGGAGGGGACAGACAGAAAGGGCTTGGAATTTATATAATTCCATAACAAAATAAACTAGAGCACTCAGGTTGCAAACCTGCGGCATAGTGGTAGAAAAAAGTAGTACTTTTAGTGCTAGCAGTATGTGTGGCAACCCATTATCAATGCAAGTGCTCAGAGTAGCGTGATTGACGCCATCAGTGAACATGCTCAGCACAAGTCAACTACGTTTACCAGCGGCCGCTGCGACCTGGAGGTCTGGTCACGTGACCGCTGTAAGCACCCAGCTTTCTATCGGTAAGTTGGTGATTAAGTATGATTATGTTACTTATAGGCTACACAAAGTCACCAAAATGTAACCAATTCTTCAGTTTGTCATTTCCAACAACTCTGCAAAATTTCATCCAAATCAGTGGACAACTTTTTCAGTTATCCTGGGGACAGACAAACGAACGCGACCAAAACCATAAGCTGCGTTCCACGTAGCAGGTAATGATAGGCACCAATAGGAATACCAGCACAATACTGCCGACATTGCGCAAAATTATCTACATGACGTGGGGAATTCTTTAAAGAATAAAAAAACTACAAAAATACATCTTTGTTAGATATCAAATTAATTCACCAATTGCATGACCACAGCCAAAATGCTGCTCAAATGAAAAACGCACGACACCATGACATGACCCCTCGGCACCTAAAGGTTAAGAGCAAGACAATAGTAAATGAATTGTACCCACAACAGCTCACATGTGTTTGATTACAGATTACACCGTGACAAAGTAAAAATACTTCCATGATAGCAATTGAGAATAATAAACAAATGACTCACATTTCTCGCACAGTCTCCCGATGGCTGTATGGAAACAACAATTACAAAAACATCATTAAAACATTCAGACATGCAACTCTAGAAACACACAGACAAAAATACATTTTTCAGCACAACTGAGAAACATTTTCTCAATTCAACAACGTTATTCTTTCATTGTGCAGCGCAAATAATTCCTCCAGACTGGGGTGATTGGTTGTTTGATTTTATAACATTCACATGGGGGAAAAGGGGCATTTTCATGTTCAATTCTAAAACTTCACTACTTTAGGTCTTTGGGTGATAGATATGTTGGTCTGGAAAAAAATGAACCAAAATGTGTATAGCTACAGAGGGTTGAAATGTTGATGTCGGTTAAGGTTAGCTTCCATATATCTGTTGTTTGTGAAGTTAAATGCTAACACGATTCAAGCCACGAACAAGGCGATTTTTTTTCTCTGCAGACTAGCCGGGCGTACGATAAAATATGGCTACCGTTTACCGGGTCCGAGTCAGGGGAATAAAACGCGCTGCACATCAACGGTAACTTAGGTAGATGTTAGATGCCGCTGGTGCATGATGTAGTGTTCGACACCCTCACAACGATCAATCCCTCAAACACTAAGCCCCAACTCCTAACACAACACTAACCCTAACCCCCTACCACATAAACGTAACCATAACCCTGAACCTTAACCCCAGACTCAGTAGTAGTCCACATGAAAACGCCATAGATGTCCGATCCAACGCCAACCACCACCGGTATCTCCATTGGCGGCGCCATACAAAAGAGTGGAAGGTAAGTGCCCTTAAACACGTGATCGCGGTACAGTAAAGATCCCCCGGTGTTGTAGATCGAATGAATATCATCCGTGTCTCATTT
>OMKY01254394.1:1584-12974 GCA_900302395.1 Bregmaceros cantori
GGACGTCACAGCTTGTAGCCAATCAGGATAATGGAGGGGTGACTCTACAAGTCACATATCCATAACAGTTACAAGACCGAACAAAGTCACAGACAAAGTATTCAGTTCTGTAATTAATTATAAGAAATAAAAATGACCAGGCAATCAGCATTGCCCCTTTCACTGATTTCCAACGGCAAAACAAAGGTTCCAATGCCCCCAGACTGAGTACTGCATGCACCGCGCACACACACTTACAGCACTGCTTTTAATCGCATTTTACTGCTTTTAATTTGCACTATTGGTACTTGTTCTGTTGTTGTTATTGTATTGTCTGTTTTTATTATTGCACCCTGGAAGAGCAAGAACGTTATTTCATTCCAATATATGCTGTATTGGGTTGACAATTAAACTCCCTGAATCCTTGAATCCGTAATGTATTTCTGTTAAGTTCACTAAATACACCAGCAGCATTGAATATTGGGCTACAGCCCAATGTACTGCTAAAAAAATAACTTGGTGTAGCGGTTCACATTTCTTGGGGAAATTTCATACCCACGTGGACACTGTGACATTCTATGACCAGCACATTCATGCCCATATTCGGGACTGGTGTTACTGTCTTGGTGTCTCATTGTGATGTCATCGACACTCCCCTCTGCTGTCTACCAGACACAAGGGCATTCAGTGTTCCATTCTCATTCTGTTTTGACTCTCTTTGAATAAAGAGGTTTTATGATAGAGGCTGTGTCCTTCCTTAACACACATACCTCTACAGTACAAACTTTATTTTGTACTTCAACCTGGTACCCACCTAGGATTATACTCTGTTAACACCGTTATGTCAGAATGAATTTGATCATGAAGATGAAAACCTTTTCAACATTAAAACAGTTAAATATTGTCTTTTGTTCTGCTTGTACATTGTCAATGTGGACAAATTATAGCTGAGAGCAACGTTAAAAATAATAATACAACGGAAAAATAACCAAAACGTTTATTTTGTGGAACCAACTGTTCGTAGTTCAAAATGATGGACCTATAATGGACCAATGAACAAATTCATTTTACAAGGACTCAACTGAAATTTCAATTAGTTCATTGAAAGTGAGCTTTCCCAACACCATCTTATTAAAGAAAATGGGGCTGAAGAAGGGGGAAGTGGACATGCAGCAAATAGACCTGCCAGGAATCTGCGGGGAAAAAAAACATTTTTCCGCGAAGCACATTCCCAAATTACATATTCTGCGAGCATGAAAAAAACAACCTAAAATGACCAGTTATGAAGCAAGCCTATTTTTCTTAAGTGATAATGAAGTCAAAAATTCCTCTAAGGCAATTGTATTAAAATATTCAGCCATTTCAGTGCATTTCACTGCATATAAAATCACTACAAAGCAGTGTAGTGCTAAAGTAGTAAAAATGTTTTCGATATTTCTGCAAATAACTTATAAGCCGAATGTCAGGTGTATAGCACAGACGAAGGGCGCAACGCGCCGACGTCCTCTCCACATACATGCAGACGCTTGTGTAGGTGACGTCAGCGTATTGCGCCCTTCGTCCGTGGTAAATAAAAAAGGGTCAATTAGCAGAAACGGACCGGATCTTCACGAGACGGGGCAGCGACAAACATAAGTATTCCACGCAATTTTCTGCACGACATGGTAAATTCCACGCAAGCTTGTCTTTACTACAAAAACATCCACGACCGCGGAATCGCAGATTTCTGGAGGGTCTAAGCAAAGAGGTCGTGTGCAAACCATCGAGTTGGGGTCCGCGTTGGCCAAGTGGTTATGGACACCGCACCTAATGCGACTCCATTCATGTTAGTGGCGCTGCGTGTACCGCAGCGTCCGCAGTGTCGCGAGTTCGACTACGCTCGTCGACTTGTCTGCAATGTCTACCCCCGATCTCTTCAACCCAGTTTCCGACTAATCCTATCCAATAAAGATGGAAAAACGGCGCTGACGCCGGAAAAATAACTTCCGCAAACCAACGACTCTGCAGTATGTGGATTTTTAATTCCACTGGAATCCTACCTCAAGTGGGCCCACACGCTGATCATCACCACAGTGTCTGGTCCGCCTTTGAGGCCTGTCTATCTCGTTGGCTACGTAGCGCATCAAATTGGTGGGGAGAGAACGCACGGGCCCATAGCGCATGGGTATACCGTGGAAGCGCCACTTGATCAGAATCTTGTGCTGGGGGATGTCGAGTGTCCTCGGACCCAATAAATAGTGGGAAAAGTCAGGATGAAGGTTGCTTTCTTGGATATCTGTGTGGAGATACATGTGTTACATACAAGTATAATTTTCTCATTATCCCCATTGAGGAATTATGTTAAAAAATTATATTTGATGTCCAACGAAACAATCACGAAAACGCAATTATGATATAAATCCATAATGGGAAAAATGAACAAATGAAGTATCAAACAAGATAATAGTTAAACATAATAATTGCCAAACATAAAGCACTAAAATTAAAAAAGTGTAATTGTTGTGGGGCATCAATTTTATCAGTCATCCAAACAAGGAATACATTAAATAAATTGCCAAAGTATGTTTTTATGAAGGGAAATAATTAACATATTGACAATATGTGACACTCCATCTGCCATCAACTGCTGTCGTATTGTACTTGGTACATTACCAACATGCCTTTTATGTTTTTTGTTGCACTAGAAGGGGAACAACCTGCAAACCACTGATAAAATGTAACCGTCACAATAAAAGTTAACAAACCTCCGAAAACATGAGTGATGCGCTCAAACCATTGCCTCGCTGTGGAGTCCCCGTACAGCATTAGCAGCTTGCCTGCGAGGCATTCCTTCATTGCAGTCGCATCACGAAAGTGACGCATCGGAGAAAGCGCACCTAGCGGATGCCAGGACCCCCGGAGGTAGTAGCCAGACACAGCAGAGTCACTGAAATGATCACCGAATGGCTCTGCTTCTGGTTTACCTGCAGATTTGACTAAAATGTGGTCAAAGCAGCATTTTTGTATTGTCCTGTACCTTCAGTCCTTTTAGAAGAGTTGGCAGTCAGAAGTGACAGGCATGTCCGATTGAAATATTGCAAATTTTAAGACGGCGAACAAAAGTGTTGCAATGTGAGGCCAACCCTAGATGAATATCCCTAGCGAACAAGGCAAGATGAAGAACTCCTGCCTCTTTTCAACAAAACAAACATAATACGTTCTTTGTCATTTTGGTCGAGTAGAGGCAACAAATGTTATTGCACCACACATCATATTACGTTGGTCCCAGTGAAACGCAAAATGCTTATGTGGTCAAAACTGTTTGTAGGCCGTAAGGTGAGCCTCGAAAATGTCTTCAGAAAGCGAAGGAGGTTCCAGATTGGTGTGACTGAACACTATCCGGCTCAAAAACGAAAAGTTATTTAGATGTAAACGAAAGAGTTTCGCATCGTCAGAGCGTGTCAAATTTTTCCATGTCGGGTGTAGTAACACTCGACGCGGCAAGTCGGCTGTATATTAACAGAAGCAGCTGAAGGATGGCGGCGTCGGCCCGTGGGTTCATCAAGCAGGATGGAGAAAACAGCGGATAACGTCCAAAAGGTAACTCTTCGCCACCTCTGAGAATCAATAACCCCTCTCTCGTCCTGGTGACTTGCTGGGAAACGTACCACACGTTTCATTACACGTTACATTTGCATATCTGAACGATCGACATATTGCTCGACAGTCCCTGTTAAAGACTACCGAACGAACAGACGCCGGCTACATAGCTTTTATTGACGAGTAAAATGAATTAAATACTCGGAATGGATATTACTTTCGCTTCTGAAGATCGCGTCGGACCGTCGTCAGCAAACGGAACAATACTGTAGTAAATGGCAGCAGCAGCAACAGGTGGAAGAACAGCCGGTTTATTAAGGCTTAGTACACAGCCCCTGAACATGCACACACAGGCACCCCTGGCTAGGCCGGTCCGGAGAGAGAGAGAGAGAGCTTTCGGCGAGCCCCCCCTATTTAAAGGCGGACCCCCACCGGAAGGTGGATGACCACGCCAGCGCCCCCTGGCAGCGGCGACAGTCATTACAATACTAACCCTGTCTTTGAAGTCAAACAACATTTCTACCCACAGGATTTGTATTCACGAGTACAAAGTGTTTTCCATACACTATTGACCGAATGACAACCTGCAGGTTGTTGTTTGACGGCATTATTTTTGCAATAAGGAGGATGGCAGTCTTCATAATGTGAGTTGGGAATACTTGTTATTACATCTACATCTGTACATTTTATTCACTCTGTGTTGATTTGTTGGGTGGCTATATCAACCACTTCATGAAGTCCAACTTTGCTGTTTCTCACTTTTTGTTGTTGGTGTGTTGTTGTGTTACAGGACGGATATATTGAAAAGCAGACTCCGCTGTGATTACCCTCAGATAATGTTCCACACCCTCCCTTCCCCCATTATTGTATAATAAATAAATGGATACCTGAATGGTCTGCATGATTGAATGTTATAATTATTTCCATTTATTTAAAGGTGGGATGACATCCTGAATATGAAATTGTCAACTTGATCATATTTTGCATATAAATAAATAAAAACAATTTTAGGCCGTATAAAATCTCCCAAAAAATTGTAATAGTCATGTTTGGGGCTAAAATAACCAGATAATCAAATGTATTACGTTATAACTACAATTTTTTTAGACCATCGAAAAAGTAGATAATTGTGAATTTCGCTGACTATGTCGCCCCGCCCACATGTTTACGGAGTGCAAACCAAAATCCATAACCACGCCCCGGGCAACTCGCACTTCCGCATATGACGCAGTCGTGATGCAACTGCGGCAATTTTGTGTCTCCGAACTTGCGTAAGTTGTAACTTGTAATCTCCTACCCCAACCTCTACCCTAACCCTAACCCCTACCCTAAACCTAACCTCTACCATAACCCCTAAACCTAACCCCTAATTCTAACCGTAATTTAAAAAAGCCCAATTGCGGCATTAAAATAAAGATGCAAAGAAGTAAGTGGCAATAGGAAACGAAACCAGGAAGCTAGCATGAAGGACAAGTGTTTTTCTATTGAGCTATGCTGGCCGATGCTCAGCTCGGTAGCAGACAGCCTTAAGTCGCTTCTGACTTCGCGTTCTTTGGCGATGAGCGGGGTGTGACGCGTCAATGGGCGGGGCGTGTGACGTGTATGACGCGTCATAGATTATCTTTTACGACCAAATCTCGCTAGTGATTCAAAAGAATCACCCGCCGGATGCAGACTCAGACTTATGATTGTCATTTCAGATGGTTCGGGTGCCCCTCGCCCGTAGGGCTGGATGTCTGTCCGTCTTTCGGCAGGTGATTGAGGGGTTGTAGCCAAATGTTCGAACTACCACGGATGGTGCACATCTCTAACTGTGTGTACAAACCAAACGCGAATTGGGCTTCCAGAGAGAATAAATTACATGTAAAGTAAACGGTTAGGAGCCAAGCCCCGCGAATTGGCTTCTTGGGCGAACTGAGCAGCGCGTCTTGGACGTCTGCAGCTATGACTTCGCCTATGCCGCGCCGCTGCTGCTGCGCCTGCCGCGCCGCTGCTGCTGCCGCAGCAGGTCATGTGACTTGATCCAAGCACAGCGAACAGCAGATACGGGTTGCTGCTGACAGGGCTGGAGAAATTTCACCGAGGGACTGCGTGGTGGCGTTCGGGGAAGGGGATGGCCGGCTCGTCCCACATATTCCCTCTTTTCAACGACAAGGGAAAGGCACTTGCTGCTGCGAGCTGCAGGTGTCGCCTACGAGCTGGAGAGTGGGAAACTTCACTTTTGCCGCTTGCGCGGTTTCGCTCCTGCCACTCAACATATGCCACTATAAAAATAAAATGCTGCGGCGCGTTACAAGCTTCCAAAGCGATTTTTTTCGCCCAATTTGCGTTTGGTTTGCACACACAGTTAAGGAAATAAAGTTATTAGAAAGACCACAGTTATAAGAAAGTATTCACAGCGGCCAGCGCACACTGCTACACGTCTAATGTTAACATGCTCCCACATCCAGCTAGGCCGCGGTGCATGCTCCCCGTGTTCTCGGATCCACTGTTCATGGCAGGTTGTGGGATACAGCCGAGCCAATTTGCGCCCGCCGTGGTTGCCCGCCCCTGCGGGCGGGTCTTTTGGCTCTGTACCTCCCACGTCTCAAGAGCCTTTGGCCGACGGGCTTCCGCGGTCTGTCATGATTGGAGACGCCCAGAGGCCTTGCACCGGAGGTGCCCAGAGGCCTCGCGTGTAACACACACAGACACTGGTGTATGTCAACGGAAATATTGGAGGACCACAACGCAGACAAAATGCCCGAACGGGTGCTTTGTCGTGTAATAGTTACACACAAACACAAAAATAAGCACGTACATACGTGTGCTTGTACTATTTCCAGATTATATGCCATGTAAATACACCCAACATGCAATATCATCGACTTTTGGTCATTAGTTGAAATAGTTTGACGCAGTTCCACGCTTATACTGTAGGGGGCAATAATGCGTATACATTATGTTAACGCAATATTTCTTGCAATAGAAAGATGTAGAAGAATTTGCTACGTCACAAATTCCACAATTTCAAAGGAACTCAAAATGCCCACTTTAGGCAAATATTGTGAAGCAACCACAAAACGAATAGAATAGAGTAGATGGTCCACTATTATTTCCCAAGCCTATTTTAGACAAATAAACCCTTTTAAAACATTTTTCATGTCACCCCATCTTTAAAAAAAGGTCAACATGAAAATGTTACATGTTGTTTTTGCTACCCATTGCGTCCTCGCCACACAAAGGTGCAAGTTGATCTACACAATGTGTTAAAAATCAAAAATGTTTTATATATTTAAAAAAAATCAAAGACATTAATCAAATCACGTTGCCTAGTCGTGCAAAGACACATGGAATTTGACTTCAGTCATCTGTTCAACCCCGGCACAGAGCAATAATAGTACTAAAGAACAATGTAATACGAATAGCATAATATAGTAATATTAACAAGAGAAAAGTACCATTGCTCACTGTATTGTTAATAATGCAAGGGTGTGCTCTGGTCAATGTTCTCACTGCACATACCCATATTCATGGATTTTGCACTGCTATGCAACGAAACATTTATCAAAAGGTACGCCTCCCAACACTGCTTATCAACAGAGATGGCAAGTAACAAAGTACAACTACTCAAGTACTGTATTAAGTAGAATTTTCAAGTTTCTATACTTTTTGGAGTACCTTTTTTTTCCTCTGACTTTTTACGTGTACTCAGCAGATATTTAACAAAAAAAAACTACTGATTTTTACTCCTTACGTTTCCCAAAACAAGAAAAATCCTTTTTTTTCACCTACCTTTGAAAGGTTAAGTGAGCGTGATTTGCAAATGTGTCAGATATGCATCTCAATGTTTGGTAGTGTGATTTATAAGCTTTCAGTGAAGTAAACTCGGCTAGGTTGTTAGTAATTCATTCATTCAAACAATAACGTTGATAAACCAACATTGAAAAGTGTGCTTTTTATATTCAAATGTAATTTTTGTGCCTTATACTTTCAAAAATATTTCTCAGTACAAATAAGAGCATGTACATTTTACTTTTAAAAATACTTTTGAGTACTATTAAGAGCATGTACGTTTTACTTTCAAACATTCTTTTTTGAGTTCATTTCTCAGGCTGCACTTTCTACTTTACTCGAGTAGATATTTGAATGAGTAGTTTGTAGTCCTACTCGAGTTTTTTTTTTTTTTTAATAAATGTATTTTACTCTTACTCAAGTAAGAACTCTGGGTACTTTTACCATCTCTGGTTATCAATAATTATTGGAATCTGTTAGATTAATTGATCAAAATGCAATGTGCGCAAAGGTGATCTCCGTTTGTCGTCATGAACCGTGATTCATTTAGCACGGTCATGTGGGGTCTTGTGACGTCATCATATGCGGTAAAAATATTATATTCGCTTGGGGAATATTTCAACATTGACGTCGTTTTAAAAAAAATAATAAATTGTGTTTTTTTTTTCCAGCCGATTCAGCCTGTTTTTCCCCAGCTTTATTTATTAGGGTTAGCGGAAACAGGTAAGGATGGGGGTGCAGACATGCGGGAAATACGTCGGTGGCAAGATTCGAACAACCGACTCACCGCGCCATTGAGGCATACGCGTGCTTTCCAGCGCTCTGCTTAACCGACTGAGCTACTGGGCAGCACAACGTTGACGTCGTTCGACGATGCGAAACTTCTTAGGTAAGTTATAAATGCGTTTCCTTTTTTTTCAGCTAAAAGGAATGTAGTCAGCATTCTGTGGACCAACACGAAAACGGGGTTCACCTTACGGCCTATTGGCTAATTCTTGTTCAAAACCTTTGGGCAGGGGATGACTTCACCTCCGACAGGATCACTGGATTTTGTCGAAAGTTGCACCTTCTGGGGTAGTACAGTGATCTGATCTGATCCGGAGGCCTGGATCAACACTTTGATGTTCTTTCCACTGTAGGACAAAACAAAGTGTGCAGCGAATTTTTTTTTATGATAATAGACATTAATAATCTAAAATTGTTGTCCAAAGTGTGAAGAATGATGACGAAAACTCTTTGCTCTTTACTCGAGTGGTCAAAGTTGAAACCTTATTTTTTAAATATCGGTTCTACATCTACAATCCAGAAGTTGAGTATTTCACTTTTTAAGTGATCCTAAGCTGTAGCGTTTAAAGACAGAATTGCCCTCTGCCTTATGGACGAAGGATCTGAAGCTGCTGCCTATGATATACCGTCCTGGGATGTCACGGTAAACCGCGGTGAAATATTTTGACGGTGAGGTAACCGTCTGAATTTCCAAATGGTCGGTTATCACGATCGGTTACAGTACCGCACACCGTGACACCGGGAGCACTTTCATTACCGTGATAAATGTTTTGATAGTGACAAACAACCTGTATTTTATTAATATTAAATATTATATATTAAAGTTCATCTCGGTGCGTTACAACGCCATGCGTGCGTCACTGTCTGTCCCTCATACTCACTCTTTCCCTATCTGAGTGTCAAGCATAGCAGGAGTAGAAAGACACACACGACAAAGACATCTGCCCTTTTCGCATTTTAAACAGACAAAACCCGCAGTTTGCGCATAGTTTTTGTCTATTATTATTGTTATATTTAGTCTATTCGGCGTGTCCCCGCCTGTCATATCCCGTTCTCTGAACACAGCGTTGTCCGCGGCCTTTTTCCATTCTATTTATTCTGGATATCAAAGAGTAAAATTTGTATAATCGTGCCACAGACAACGCGTGTTGGAAACAGTTCGTCTCCTCACAGGCTGAAAGTAACAACAACAGCGCGCATTGGCAAATATACACCTTGGTGAAGATTAGGGGTTATTGTTAACATTTTACCATGGCGCATGGTAAAATGTTCAAGTTAAAGTGAGCCCACTTAGGGGTTAAATTAGGGATTAGAGTCAATCAGTCAACGGGCAAGCTTAGGAGGCATGGATCGTGTTTGAGTCACACACTATATCATCCATCCGACATATAGCGCAAAAACGGAGCTGTACTGAACCACAATGATGACAACGATTAAGATATTATTTAGTTTTAGTTTTAAAGTTATTATTACTGAGAATTCTACCATTATTACTTGTATAATCATATACAAATAATAATAATGAAATCCAGGTGGAATATGCATTAGTTCTAGTTAAATTTAATAACTCAAAGTTACAATTTACAAGGCAAAGTTTAAATACAGCAACATTATAACTATAAGGAAATAAATTCTAGCTAGACATTTCATAGACAGACAATTTTTTTCCTCTATCTCTGTCTTTATTTATTTTTTACACTAAAAGAGTGAAGGAATGTCGTGTTGCCGATGCGTGGATGATGCGCTAGATGTGCGATGCGTGGACGATGCGTTGGTTCTGGGTCGCCAGGCTAGAAGGGGGAGTTTTGTTTTTTTTAAATACCGCGATAATACCGGTTACCGCGATAATTTTGGTCACAATAACCATGACTGTATAATTTCACCCCGTACCGTCCCATGGGCTGCCTCTGCCTATAAATAATTAAGTGAACATGGGAACCTCTGAAAGAGAAGTGTCTCCTTTTTGCTGAGGAGAGGCGGCGGGGCGACTTCTGTGTGGTCAACACGGTCAGAACAGTTCAGAATCTTGGGCTTGAGGCAGAACCAGAACTCCCCCGTGTGGGGGTCTGTGTAGTTGCATAGCCGCTCCTGTGGCTTGTCTTCCATGCACATGTTGCACTGGGTAATCTCTGAAAGAGAGTGCCTGCGAAAACGGGCAGTGAAGGAAACTCGGTCGAAGGGCAGACGATCCAACACTTCTACTGCTTCACTGGAATGCACCTTGGACAGAGAGAACAAGATACATGGGTTTATTTTGCCCTTTGATTTATATTTTCGCCATGGAAATTGCTGCTACCTGCTTTTACACAGAAAGACATCTCTTGAAACATTTTATTTTAAGCAACTCTGCTAAGCCTGTCAATGCTGGTTTGGAAAATCCTTGAAAAACATGATTGATTTTCTCCTCAGTTAAGTGCCGGTGTTGCCAACAAGCTACCTACCAATTCTAAGACGTACTGGCCAGGCTGTGTGTCCTTCTGTTTCACATGACGTTTTGCATGCTGAAGAACCCCAGGAAAGACTTTTGAATAAAATGCGCCATTATTGTTACACACCATGATGATTTGTACCACTGCCTCACCCTCCCAGGGCAGCCTCAAGGTGGCGGTGTAGGAGCCATTCAGATGGTCCAAGACGTGCCCTGCCACGCCCGCGTCCTGCGCTGGGGAGTGCAGACGGGCAAGCAGGAAGTCGCCACCGTAACGCTTGGGTCGACCCTTGGGACAAGACCAAATAAAAGAGGTGATCCTGCCCAGCGTTGCCTTTACGTGTCATGAATGGCTATCAATACTGGAGCGCCAGGTGCCGGCCATTTCTGGTGCAAACGATGCTTGCCTTTTGAGTGCATCAGACGTGTAAAAGTTTGATGCGAGTTATGTGTGGCTTGGTAGGATTCGCTCTGCCAGTCTCGTATTGACTGGCACTGCATTGACTGCTGCGGGGAAGAATCTATTTTGAAACTGATTACTGAAATGAGAACTAGATTTCATAATTATGTAGACATGTGGTACATGAAGTGACAACTAACAAGACAACTTAGGTTTTAGCAATGTTTAGCTGAAAGGGTTAGTTTTTTTTGTCCTCAGCAAATGTATACAATAATAATAATGTACAACATAAAAATGATGGGTAGGGGGCATCCACCCTTCAAAGATAACTCCATTCCAATAAAGTTTGAATCCCACAAATTATCCACTTATTTTGTTTTGGGGGGGACGTTAACAAAATAAGCGGACCGTTTTTTGGAATTGTACTTTACATCATGGCCAATG
>OMKY01254398.1:1977-17741 GCA_900302395.1 Bregmaceros cantori
TAATATATATATATTGAATATTGTGTGTGGGTGTGTGTGTTGGCATGTAGGTCTATCTCTCTCCACCATCATGGGCGATCTGACACATATTGTGCTGCTAGTACCGTACGTTCATGTTTCTATTGAAGTGCTTGTCGGGAGGGTCTGTATTCCTCAGAGTTCTTGGGAAAGTCTGAGTCTCTAATGTGTCACATTATAACAGGCCGTGCAGCAGACAGTACACAGCCTGGCTCCGGGTCTCTGTCTGGCTCTCTTTTCTCTCATTCTTTCACTCTCTCCCAGCTCTACATACCAACGAGCTTTGCTGTTTGTATTTTAGTGAAGTAGGGGTGGGTTGTCTGACTGCCTAATGTGGGACACCTAAGCTCCAGTGTCTCTGGCTCCTCCCTAAACTAATGAATGTCAGTGAAACTATGGTAAAAGCAAACTATGGTAATGTGTCTAACATTAAGTTCAACTGTTCAACACTACATTTCACTGTAGGGTGGATTGTCCTAATGTGGGCCACTGCCTAATGTGGGACACCTAAGCTCCAGTGTCTCTGGCTCCTTCCTAAACTAATGAATGTCAGTGGAACTATGGTAAAAGCAAACTATGGTAATGTGTCTAACATTAACTTCAACTGTTCAACACTACTTTTAACTTCCCCCCCTTAAGCAACTGACTGTCTCACATTAGGATGCTGTAAAAGGGGGGCCACATTACAGCAATCCACCCTACAGCCACCAATATTGCCTCACATCATATAGGATCAGGCAATAAAACGTCACTGAAAATATAACTTCTCAGGAAATATAACTTATCTGGAAATATATTGGCCAACCAGGGCTTGAAAACAAAATTATTTTTAAAAGGTTCTGTTCCGAACGGTTCAGGCAGGCCTATGTTTAACGTTTTCGTTCTCGGAACTGTTCCGCTACCAAAATATTGGTCCTAAAGCGGTTCCGTGCGCAAAAATTGTGTTCGTTCTTAAAGTTCCTTATATTGTGCAATGTTAAGTTTTTAGATATAGTTAGTACAAAATATATTTGCTGGACTTTCAAACTTGCAACTGTATTAACGTGAAAACCGTCTTTGAAACGCCATTACATTCGCTTCCTCGTCTGTCCACAAGATGGAGCCCCAGATGCATGGGGCTTGATGACTGACAGTGAAAGTTGGATGGATGCACAACCGGAAATGGTCTCCCAGACATAGGAAATGTTAAAATATAGAGAACAGAAAAAAAGTTTTTAACCGGTTTTGTGGATTTCATAATGTTCCGTTTCTGTTCCCGAACAGTTGAGTAATCTTTTTTCGTTTCCGCTCCTCATAAAATTCCGTAAAATTCTGTTTGTTTTCGGTTTTCGTTACTTGAACCGGTTCGGAGCCTTGCTTTTGGGGTTATTGGCAATAATCCGGCTTTTTTAAGAAGCTAACGTCAGTCAGCTGCTCTCCAAAAATCTTGGCACAGACTAACAATCTGGTTTACTTTTCACCTTACTATGAAGCTATAGAAACCCCCTGGGCCCACGGCACCCTGACTCACATGCGTGTTGGAAGGCGGCGTACATGCGTCGGTACAGCTTGATCCTCCACTCCCAGGCACGCAGCGTACGGTCCTTCTGACAGGCGTCCAGGGACAGACCCTCCTTCACCTGAGCCTGAGTGGCCAGCTCGTCCGCTCGTCTCTCTGCCTCCGCCACCAGCGAGCACAAGTGGGCTTCCCGGCTCTCCACGCTAACGACTGCAACAAAAACAAGTCATTTCAGTACATGAGTAACTAACATCCAAACTTGTTCATCGTGAAAACATGAAACTATGCTTTGTGGTGAATCAGTTAACAGAGAGGAACATAATGAGGAAATGGAAGACCACAAAGTTAAGGCCTGGGGTGACAGGCCGAGAAGAAATATTAGATAAGCAGAGGCAAACAACGGTGAGAATAGTCAAAATTGTAGAGACAAGATGAACAAACAAGTACATAAGAGGAACAGTGAAAGTGGTAGAAGAGTCTAAGAAGATCCAAGAGGCTTAGACTCAGATGGTTTGGACACCTAATAAGAAGGAAGTAGGAAGTAGGAAGAGAAGTGATGGAGATGAATATACAAGGAAACAGAAGATGAGGACGAGCCCAAACAAGATGGAGAGACTGAATAAATACAGATCTCAGGGAGAAGGGATCAACAAAGAGATGAACTATAAGGAAACGGCTCATTCACAACGCCGACCCCGCACGGGGAAAAGCTTCAAAGATTCCTATTGTACAATCTAATTGCCCAAGGCACGAAGGATCAATACATTGACAGAAACTGTAGAACTAACCTAAGGGACTCTAGCAGTCCTCAGGGACAATGCCGATCACCTCTACTTCCAGCATGACTGCATGCTCACCAGACTGCTTCTTTGTACTGAACAATAGGCTCTCTCACTCTCTCCGTTGGTGGCTCTTATGTCAATTTCAGCGAGCGGGGAGGTCAAGTGAGGTTTTTGTGGGATTATCAAGAGCTCTGTCATGATTCGTACCGAGTGGTACTGGAGGCTGACAAGAAGCATGTTCTCCACTATGTAGGGGTGCAACGGACCGCTGTTGATCCGTTGTCCATTCGGATCACGTGTGGTTCACGGTCAACACACGTGTACCACGGGCCATGAATCATAAAATAAATTAAAAGGCACGTGAAGGAGTGCTTTTTGTCTGCCAGACGGAGCCATAGCGACAGAGATGGTGTTCATCATAGGACATTTACACACAGAGATGTGCAATGAAAATGGGCGTTATTGCACTTTAACCTCTTCTCCATGTTGTTTGGGAAGATGATGATGTGGATTATTGCACTTTATGTCATGTCACTCAGACACTGCCTCATGGAAGATATGTGCACTTTAAGCTGTTTACTGTTTTTCATGTTAAAAAGAAGATATTGTCCCTGTCCTCTTTGAAATTTATTTCATATATATTTTGTTTTAATAAACAAAAAAGAAACGTATGTTTATTTTTGTCCTGTTTTTTTTTTGCGGTAATCCGTAAAATCCGTGATACGTGAGCTCTGATCCGAGGATCGGTCCAAGCCGTGAGTATCTTGATCCATCGCACCACTACCAATAAGCAATCTGGGGGGTTTACATTTATTCTGAATTCTTCAGCAGGGCGGATTACACCTCGACGGCACAAGAGATCGAGGGATGGTTCAGCGATGGCGACTACGGTCGTGCAGCGCATAGGGCTGGCGGCTGGTGGATGCGGGGTCTCGTGTGCGCGTTGCGTGCCATGGAGCGATCTCCTGTTTAATCCGGTTGCCTGTATGCACTTTGGCTGTATGAGCGGAGAGCCAACCGGCATAGACCACCTCTTTTAGTCTGCTCCAGAATGTATTCCGATCCACTTGGAGGTGTTTACATGAATCGTATCCACCTATAAGCTGATTCTATTTATGTTTTTTGATAGCATGTAAATGGGGCTAGTGTAATGAAGCAACAGATATCATGAAGTAGGGGTCACCGATCACATTTTTTTGCTCCCGATCCAATCCCGATCCTTTGGTTTTAAGGATCAGCCAAACCCAATCTCCGGTACTGAGTTCTGATCCCTGATACCGAGCCCTGATATTGAGTTCAGATCCTGCAAAAATTGGTAGCACCCAAACTATTGGGCACAATTTTCAATTTCAAAAGTCATTTGGCATGCTCCCCGACTCATTTACTGTTCCTGATCAGCCGATCGGGACAAAATCACGAGTCCCGATCCTTGGAAAAAAGTCTGATCGACCCCCGATCACCAATCTGAGGATCGGTGCACATCTATCATGAAGTTTTATCACTGAATCAGTCAACTCCTCAGATATTCAGCACTTCTTATTTCCCCCTTGCACATTTTCTCCTTTGGTCATTAATGCCGACGTTGCTCGGAGCTTTGCCAGAGAGTCTGCCCGGGGAGGCGCTTTATGCACGTTTGGCACTGAAATGAAAAAGAAGAGAAGTGAGAAATACCAAATTCTTCAAAGTAGCCCGAGGGAGTATTGGTATCTGTGCCCCACAGGACCAGCGGGGTTTTCCCCACCACCGACCGTCTCTCTTATCTCTTCCCTCAAGCCCGGCTTTCCTGCACCTTCTGAGGAATAAAATAACTGGCGAGGGAATGTCCGAAACGCTTATAAAGTGTGTCGACCAAGAAGCCAGCCAAGGCTCACTTCAAACACCCACAAACACACACAGAGCGACGGAGCGCACACTGAACACACACCACACACACACACCCACTCACAACACACAGTGTTATCATTAAACAGTTATTATTCGGCCAATGTCAAAGTGCATTTTCATTTTTGGAAACCACACAGAGAAGCAAGGAAAGAAGGACGGAACAAAGAAAAATAGAGAAAAGTTAGTGAGTGTTGCCATGGAGACTATGGGTGGGTATTGGAAAGGACATTACGATGTGATACGAAAACATCTAATTTAATGTTTAATACGCAAATACCAAAGAATTTAGAGTCCAAAACCATGATACTAAAATCAATGTGATGATGTGCGATGTGTGCCTCATCAGTGGTTTCAAAACGACATCTACGGACGTTTCGACCATAAAACCATACGCCCTACCCCGTTCTGTTAGGTCGCAGGGGGGTGATCAGTCCTCCTCCGCGGCAATCACAAAATTCCAATTAGTCTAAATGATTCATTCATTTTTTGCAATTTAGTAATGTGCAGAAATTAATAAAATAGAATAGAATACACTTTTGGCACCGTCACATTGTTTCCAACATCACACAGGGAAAATTAGTTTGGGAACTCTACATAGCAGCAGTAACCAGAGCTTGAGAACTAAATTATTTTTCTAACGTTCCGTTCTGAACGGTTCAGCCAGGCCTATTTTTAATGTTTTCGTTCTCGGAACCCTTCCGCCACCAAAATATCGGTCCTGAACCGGTTCGGAACGCAAACATTTAGTTCGTTCTTAAAGTTCCTAATTTTGTGAAATATTCCTTTTTTTATGTAGTTCATACAAAATATATTTGACTTTCAAACTTCAGTGCAACTGTATTAACGTGAAAACCGGGTTTAAACGCCATTACGTTCACTTCCTCCTCTGTCCACAAGATGGAGCCCCAGATACATGGGGCTTGATGACTGACAGTAGAAATAGTCTCCTAGACATAGGATATGTTAAAATATATAGAGAACAGAAAAAAAACGTTTTAAACCAGTTTTGTGGATTTCATAATGTTCTGTTTCTGTTCCGGAACAGTTGAAGAAATCTTTTTTAATTTCCGTTTCCGCTCCTCGTGAAATTCAGTAAATTTCCGTTCGTTTTCGGTTTTCGGTTTTTGTTTTCGGTTTTCGTTCCTTGAAACGGTTCGGAGCCCTGGTTGCAGCACAAGCTGAAACGGTTTGCTAGAGGGGTCCGCGAAGAGCCTGGAGGTGCAATTTCCTGAAGTCCACGCCAAGGACTAATTGAGAGGCCAATAAATTAACAAGCTGTGTCTGTGGAGGAGACGCCGCTCACAGTCCCAACATTGTCTGGTGGGAGCGGGGGGCTTCCAATGGCAGACCCCCGGAGACCCAGAGAGGCCATAAATTAACTGGTACCCACACACACACAATGACACACCCACGCACATGCACACAGACTCAAGCATACCTTTTTGCTATTTACTTGTAAAAGTGTACACAACACTGAAGCACACATGGACGTACACACACACACACACACACACACACACACAAACACAAACACACACACAGACTCAGACACACACACACACACTCAGGCACACACACACAAACACACTCACACACACACACACACTCAGACACACACAGATGTAAACATTAATATTGAAAATGATTGTTGATAACCACATGAATACACACCGTTATCTCACACAGTCCCACATAAAAATTCACACACAATATTTTTAATGTGGGCTTTGGGGCCATGATAACACTCGACACGAAGCGGAGGGTGTTAATGTTGAAAGCTGACAATGGAAAATAATGTATTTTAAATGTTCCGTTTGCTTGCATCATTTTACCAGAAAATTAGTTCTAAACATCACGTCCAAACATTCCATGGGATCTGTCCATCGGCACATTTCAACCAACATCTATGAAATTCTAAGCAATCTCCAATGCCAATCTTCTGTACGTTATAAGCGGTTGTGTTCAAGTGTAAATGTTGTTTGTTTTTCCATCTTTATTGGATAGGATTAGTCGGACACTGGGTTGAAGAGATCGGGGGTAGACATTGCAGACAAGTCGACGAGCGTAGTCAGACACAGCGCCACTAACCTGAATGGGGCCGCGTTAGGTGCGGTGTCCATAACCACTCGGCCAACCAAGTGTAAATGTTTTAGTGCTAAAATGTTCCCAAGGAATGGGCGGGGCCATGACACTGGGAATGCCAACTGACAACATATATTTAACACGTTTGAGCGGAGAATGGGGCAAACAAGTAAACGATTAATCACTGCCGATGAATTGATTATCAAATTAGTTGGCGATTATTTCAATTATCAATTATCATTGATGGTCATTTAATACCTATGGACACACATGCGCATGTGTGTGAGAGAGTGAAGTCTGTGTATGTGTGTACACGTGTGGGCAAGCAAAAATACGGCGCACAGGGCTTGAAAACGAAATTCATTTTCAAACGTTCCGTTCCGACCGGTTTAGGCAGGCCTAGGGTTAACGTTTTTGTTCTCGGAACCATCCAAATATTGATCCTGAACCGGTTCGGAACACAAACATTTCGTTCGTTCTTAATGTTCCCTATTATACAATGTTAAGTTTAGGTATGGTTTATACAAAATATATTTGGTGGACTTTCAAACGTCAGTGTAACTGTATTAACGTGAAAACCGGGTTTAAAACGCCATTACATTCACTTCCTCGTCTGTCCACAAGATGGAGCCCCAGATGCTTGCCGACTGACAGTGAAAGTGGACAAAAGGAAAGGATATGTTAGAATATGTAGAGAACAGAAAAAAAAAATAAAAAAAAACGTTTTTAACCGGTTTTGTGGATTTCATAATGTTCCGTTTCTGTTCCGGAACAGTTAAAGAAATCTTTTTTCGTTTCCGTTTCCGCTCCTCATAAAATTCCGTAAAATTCTGCGTTTTCGGTTTTCGTTTTCGTTCCTTGAACCGGTTCGGAGCCCTGGTGGCACATGCGTCATAATGTCTTAAATTGAGCAAAACACAGTGTTTTACTAATCCCACCAGACGTCAGGGGGTAAATGTGAGTTACCAGAGGTCCCCGCGTAATTCAATGGCAGTGCGAATTGGGCTTTAGTTGGACTTATAAGTGGATGCAGCATTCCCATTGGTCCAAAAGAACATGTGAGTGAATTGAAGTCGTATTTGTCTGCATTTCATCAATATTTATGCAAACGGGGAGCAACACTGGGTGGATAATGGGTAATTGGTCACAGAGCAAGCTTCAGTACGCCGATTTTGAAACGTGCTTTTTGTGTGACAAATTCAGCCATTTTGGTCCACTACGATGACTTCACAGAGGCTGCGATACAGACACCAGAAGTGTGTTTACAAATCATCCACCCATCGCACGCCGCTAGACGGTACATTGGGTCTGGGCAAACCTGGCAGACTTCGCCCGTATAAGGGCTGACCAATGAAATTATTCAAATTGAGATTCAGATATGGGCAGAGTAGCCATGAAAATGACTTCCGTGAAAGTATTGTTACCTCAGCAAAATACTACTCAAGAGGAAGTAAAAATTAATCCAAATAGTTACTCAAGTGAAAGCAAAAAAGTACTCCACAAAGAAGTTACTTAAGTAGCGAAAGTACGTGAAAGTAACTTTCAGTAAAAAAATGAAAGAAATTAGGACAAATTCTTTTCAAAATGTAATTGAATTCCACGTATTGCTTTACAATCCCCAGAGCAAGAGCACCCGAGAGGGAGAGAGAGCGAGAGATAGCCCTGGCAGAGAGCGAGACCAAAAGAGAGACAGAGAGAGAAAGAGACCAAGAGAGAGACCAAGAGAGAAAGCGCGCGATAGGGAGAGAGAGATATGACGCCAAAATATGTGCCAACAGTTCCCAACGGGTGTTGCTAAAGGCCAAGTTAATGTAACGAGTAGCAAATTGCTGACATCTCAATAAAAAGTATTTTTTTTCACCTCATATTTACTCGAGTAAAAGTTGTACTCCAAAAGTAAAAAAGTACACACAAATAAATGCAATGTGTTACTGCCCATCTCTGGTGACAGGTCTGCAGTCATTCAATGGGCTGCTCTGTCTAGTAAACCATCAGCCTAATGACTCTGATCTGTATCCATCTTGTTCAAGGAGCCTGTCTAGACTGCCAATACAAGACAAGCAGGACCCGGACACAAGCTCCGCTAATAACAGCTCCACACTGCCGCTGTGCAAGGTAAGCTCAACGCTCATTCTAATTCTATAGGCCAGTTTATATACACAGGGGGCTGGCATTTGTCCCGTCGGGTGTAACACACTTCCTGTGTCTGTAAATTTCCATGTGTCAAGTGATTGTAGTGGACGTAAGTGGATGAATTTGTCACAAAACGCACAACCTTTCAAAATCCGCTTACTACAGCTCACTCTGTGACAAATTGCACCCTGCTTTGCTCACCATTTTACATAAGTATTGATGAAATACAGGCAAAATCTGACTTGAACTTACTCACTGATGTTGTCACATGTTCCTCTGGACCAATGGGATGGCTGCTTCATTCGTAATTCCAACTTGAATGAGTAAATGGAAAGGGTTGCGCAGATTATTCAATCATGTGTTTGTGGGGCATAGATCTTCATGAGAGCATTTGGGTGTGGAATAGCACAATGCAAGTTACCACCACCCTTTTAAAATAATAATGCAGTGCACTGCAAAGACAGTGGTTTGTAGTGCACTGTCTTAACAGACTGATCTACACCATCTTTGTTGGGAAGGTCTTGTGTGTGGGGTTGAAACATAAATTGACATTTGACCTTTGTTCAAATGTGGAAGTTTATGACAGCTCTAATTCCCTGTGCGTGGAAGCAGGTTATGTTTTCAGTTGCGTGGGTTTGTCCCCAGGATAACTGAAAAAGTTGTACACAAAATTTTGTAGAGTTGTTGGAGAAGGCCAAAGGAAGAAGTGATTAAATTTTGGTGCATTTCTGTAGCCTATAAGTAACATAAGCAAACTTAATCACCAACTTACCAATTGCGGTCACGTGACCAGACTTCCGTCGTCCGCTGGAAATGTAGTTGGCTTGCCGGTGCCGTCAATCACAATTGCGCTACTCTAGGAGCACTTTCATTGATAATGGGTTGCCACACTTACTGCTAGCACTAAAAGTACTATTTTTTTGTACCACTTTCAATCTGAGTTCTTCTAATTCTTATTGTTTCAGAAAGACGAGCCTGCCAAGGATAAGAAGAACTCTGTAACCCACCAGGAGTCTTGGGTTCACTTCTCCCCGAGTGAGTCTGCACTTTAAAGTTATTTTTTTCTGGCGTCAGCGCCGTTTTTCTATCTTTTATTGGATAGGATTAGTCGGAAACTGGGTTGAAGAGATCGGGGTAGACATTGCAGACAAGTCGACGAGAATGTGTTGAATATGTTGTTCAACGTTTGCAATATCAACAATATTTCCGATTAATAATCACTACAATTTTATGCGTCACAGTAGCTTAGTCTGTTAAGAGTGAATAAACTGCAAAGCACACAAATGCCATATGTGTGGCACACAGTATCGTGGGTTCGCTTCCCCTCCCCGACATCTTTGCTGCATGTCTCCTCCCCCTTCTCCCAGCCAATCCTGAATAAAGACAAATGTTCCGATTTTTTTTTTTAAATGAACAGATTAATTAGTCAGAAAAGATGGCTGATTAATCGAGAGGCGGACCCCCAGCGGGTGATTGGAAATTCGCCTCGGTTCCCGACAGGGCCACACGCTCACATGTGTTGGCACTGTGACATTTCCTGTCGGACTGCTCAACGCTGACATGCATTACGTATTCAACCCGCTCCGTTGCCACGCTTCCATGCGTCAGAGCTAGGAGGAGGACAAGCGTTATTCCACGTGTCAAAACGTGGACCTGAACTGTGGGTAGTTAAGGACTTCGCACCCTACCGACGCCGGCCAGCCCAGTGTGGGCACCGCGCCACCAAGGACGGACGCGCGGCGTACCGCATCGAGCACTTGTGATCCTGCCTGCGTTCTTCCTCCGTCGCCGGCAGATCTTACGACCTCCATAACTGATAGGTGGAAAAAAGGTGGAAAAAGAAGAAAAACATCAAATATAATGAAAAAAATCGAAATATTACGATATAAATTGTAATACGCTTTTCTCCAGGAAAGTAACTTGTTGGTCAGCGCTAACATTTTGGGGATTTTGTAAATTAAAAAACGTCCAACCGATTAATTGACTAATCGTTTAAATAATCGGCAACTAATCGCTTATTAAAATAATCGTTAGTTGCAGCCCTAGTTTATATGCACTGTCCTAGGCACAGACATTCACAGTCAGGGTGGCACTTTCCCCCAGCTGCCATGCTCCTGTTGCATGCTAGGAACATGCCCATATCATGTGTTCTTTCTTATCCAATCATATGCATTATGTGATTCTAATGCTGCAACCTCCCAGTTCGTTTCACAGTCGCTACACATTGGCTGTATCCAAAATCGCTCCCTATCCCCTATATAGTGCACTATCTAGGGCGCATTTCATTTTGTAGGGGTGTCTGAATTCTCCATGTACCCTATATAGTAGATAGATAGATAGATAGATATTAATTTATTGTCATTGGCAAACAGTACCAACAATGAAATTTGTTCAGAGCATCCCCACTGGCATTCAAGTAGTAACCCAAATAAATAAATCCCAATCAATAGCATAGTACAGTGTACATAATAGTGCAAATAGAGTCCAAAGTGTGATGTGTTAGTACAAAAAGGAAAAAAACAGTCCATAGTATTGAGGAGCAATATAACCCATAATGCATTGCGAGGCGTTCTAAAAATGACCTAAACTCCAAAAAAATGTCACGGCGGGAGTAAATAGAGAGTAAAATTATTTTGACGGCGCCAATTCTAGTGTCCGAAATCTCGGCCGTTGCTGTTGAATGCACTAATAAGTGAGTGCACTATATAGGGGATAGGGAGCAATTTCGGACACAGCTGAGTGTAGTAGTGAAATAATCAGTGATGGCAAAAGTACCCAGAGTTCTTACTTGACTAAGAGTAAAATACATTTGTAAAAAAAACAACTTGAGTAGGACTACAAAGTACTCATTCAAATATCTACTCGAGTAAAGTAAAAGATTCAGCCTGAGAAATTTACAAAAAAGTATTTTTGAAAGTAAAAAGTACATTCTCTTAATAGTACTCAAAATATTTTTAAAAGTAAAAAGTACATGCTCTTAATTGTACTGAAAAGTATTTTTGAAAGCATAAAGTAAAAAGTACAAAAATGTGAATATAAAAATCACAATTTTTAATGTTGTTTTATCAATGTTATTAACCTAGCCTAATTTACTTCACTAAAAGTTTATAAATCACAATACCAAACATTGAGATGAATATCTGAAACATTTGCAAATCACTCTCACCTAACCTTTCAAAGTTGGATGGAAAAATAAGTACTTTTCCCTGCTTTGGGAAAAGTAAGGAGAAGAAGTACTGATATTTTTTGTAAAAAATCTACTGAGTACAAGTAAAGTCATCAGTGAAAAAAAGTACTCCTAAAGGTACTTGAAAATTCTACTTAAGTACAGTACTTAAGTAGTTGCACTTCGTTACTTGGCATCTCTGGGAATAATACCATGCATACAAACACAGTACAATGCAATGATGTCATTATAATATTTCTTTTCTCTACTAGAGAAACAGCCAGAGGAACACAGTCCAGACATGAACAGGTAAATATATAAAATATAATCTGCTTATCTCCCCCTGTTGTTGGTTTTGAGAATTGCACCCTTCCTGTACATTTTCCATGTGGGCGTGTGCTTGCCTGGCGAGCCAGACCCAACGTATTGTCCACGCATCCCACATTGCACATCACTAGGCGCTTACATTGGGTCTGGGAAAATCACGCACGCCATCGGTACGGATTCAATTGGCCAATCAGCGCGGACGTGGAGGGAGTAAGGTTGTCACGCCTCCACGCCGCTTGTTCCACCTACTGCGCTGTGACTGGATATCGCAATTTGATTGACACGTTTTTGTTTTACGTTTTCCGACCCTGATTTTCTCAGACCCAATGCAAATGTCTAGCGATTTCATGACGCTAGAGCCCCAGTTAGGCATTACGTCTTTGACACCATTCTGCTGATACAGTGGAATCCGCTTATAGCGAGTTGCGAGCCAAGCTTTTGGAGAACATCCGACGCAGATGATCCGCGGGGACAAGCACGCCAGATAGCCGCCACCGGAGGAGGGAACACATCTTTGTTCCGACATAGATTTTTCCCTCGGGAAATCTCGCTCTTCCGACACGGGGTATGCCAACATTTTTAACTGTGTGCGCACGGTCGGACGAAGCTGAGACGAAGGTAGTGGCACCTCACTAGTGGCAGATGATACCTTCTTCCTTTGTTCTATTGATGCCTGCCAGACTGGGGGATGGCGGCGGGGGGGGGGCACCCCTCCTGTGATTGGCCGGCCACATTTTGTCACCCCCTCGGAGTTTGACCAATCGGCTACCAGCAAATGCGGCCAAGGACGGCCAGCTTGTGGACCCACATCTCAGCGGGTCCTTAAACCTGTCCTGGGCTGGCCGATTTGACCTTGTGGAGAATCGATTTTCAGGGTGGATGTGCATGTAATCTGTGCCGTGCCGGGCTTTAGTAAGCCAGTGGAAAAAGGGCTTCATTGGTAAAACCTTTGTCCCATCATGTCTGCTGCAGCAGCTTCAACCAGCTCCTAAGGCGTCATGGCGGATCCCGGAGGAACGCGCTTCTGCGCTGGTGCCAAACACGCACAGAGGGATACAAGGTGACTCTCACTGCCGCCCAGGGCTTGAAAGCCAAATTATTTTTAAAATGTTCCGTTCCGAATGGCTCAGGCAGGCCTATGTTTAACGTTTTTGTTCTCGGAACCGCTCTGCCACCAAAATATTGGTCCTGCACCGGTTCAGAACACAAAAATCTTGTTCGTTCTTAAGGTTCCTCATATTGTGCAATGTTAAGTTTAGATATAGTTCATACAAAATATATTTGGTGGACTTTAAAACTTCAGTGCAACTGTATTAATGTGAAAACCGGGTTTAAAACGCCATTAGATTCACTTCCCCGTTTGTCCACAAGATGGAGCCCCAGATGCATAGGACTTGATGACCGACAGTGAAAGTTGGATGGATGCACAACTGGAAATAGTCTCTGAGACATAGCATATGTTCAAATACATTGAGAATGAAAAAAAAAATGTTTTAACCGTTTTTGTGGATTTCATAATGTTCCGTTTCTGTTCTGGAACAGTTGAGGAAATATTTTTTCGTTTCCATTTCCGCTCCTCGTAAAAGTCTGCAATATTCTGTTCATTTTTGATTTTCGTTCCTTGAACCGGTTCAGAGCTCTGCTACCACCGCGCTTCTCTCACTCCACATGTCTTCTTTTCTTTTACCCGTCTAGTGGGTGGAAACTTTTTTTTTTTTTTCAACAGAACATCGAGATCACCAACTTCAGCAGCAGCTGGGCTGACGGTCTGGCCTTCTGCGCAGTCTATCACACCTATCTTCCTTCACACATCCCCTACAGACACCTCACTCCAGAAGACAAGGTGACAACTTCCAACTCTCCAATATGTGCTTCATATTGGAGCCAGAATCGAGCCAGAATCAATGACTCGTCCACGCACCGCACTCCACTAGATGTATCGGGCAGGCATCGCCCGTATACACGCTGACTAATCAAATTATTCGAATCGAAACGTGGGCGGAGTTTGGCATGGGCGACGCAAGACGTGGGCGGAGTTTAGGGGTCACGCCTCCACGCCGCTTGTCCCACCTACTGCGCTGTGATATCCAGTCACAGCGCAGTAGATGGGACAAGCGGCGTGGAGGCGTGACATGATTTGATTGGAATTTTTTATTAGCTGCGCCGGGGCAGAGCTACGAAGCAGGTTATGTTTTTGGCAGCGTTGTCTGTCCCCAGGATTGTTGGAAATGACACACGGAAGCATCGATAAAATGTTGGTGCATTTCTGTAGCCTATAAAGAAAAATGGGTGTATAGGTAAGAACAAACTGAATTTATTATTTGAGTTTGTCCGTCTGTTGTAATGTTACAATATAACAATATTTACTAATATTGGCCACTAGATAGCGGCATTAGCCTGGTTACCAGACTGCACCTGCAGCTGTTGAACTGCCAATAAGCTGTCCAGTTCAGAACCCTGGTCAATGGTCAGTTCAAAAGCACTCCAGGGTCCTCAATGTACATGAAGTGAGTTGCATTGAAAAATACCCGATATGGCTAAAATTATTTTTATTTTCCCCATAACATACATCTCTTACGAAATGATAATTAAACATTAGTGAATCCATGATACAATTTAAGCCACAAAGGAGATTGAAGTCCAATAAATTATTATTTCACCACACAAATACTTTTATTCCAATGTAAAAATCATAGACAATGTCACTGTACATTATACACAAAAAACATTGTACTTTTTCATTACAGAAAGGAAACCTGGAACTGGCCTTTCAGACAGGAGCTAATGTTGGAATCACAGCCACGCTGGTAAGGATTCAGCTGTTCATACAACAGACAGACAGACATTTGCAGTTCAAGAGCATTCTAGGGTCCTGAATATATATTAAATGAGCTGCATTTGCTGTATCTCATATGGCACATTTGTGTCAGTGCACTGGATCTAGTGCACAACAGCCCAGTACACTGACATATTTAGTGCACTTAGCGTAGTTAAAGTTAAAGGTACTTTATTTAGTCCTACACACATGTACTGTGAAATTCTTTCCCCACATTAACCAATGCCTGAGTAGCGGTGGGCAGCTGTGGTGTAGCGCCCAGGGGCCAACTCCAGATTCTTAGCGACTGCCTTGGCCAGGGGCACTGACTGGAGCAGGTTAACTAGAACATGTTTTGTACTTTAGTAGTTTTTTCAAGTATCTGTACTTTTAGAAGTACATTTTTCTCTGATGACTTTTTACTCGTACTGAGTAGATTTTGAACAAAAATATATGTACTTCTACTCCTTACTTTATCAGGCTTGTTACTTTTTTTTACGCACAGATGGTAGGTGGTAGGGATATGTATAGTGTGAATGAGCCAGTAGGGGGGCGGTAAAGCCAACAGATGTTAATTTCAATGTTTGGCAGTGGGATTTATGAACCTTAAGTGAAGTAAGTTAGGCTAGGTTTCTAACTATTTATTCAAAGATTGTAAAACTAGCATTGGAAAAAGTGCATTTTATATGTAATTTTATTTTTTTACTTTGTACTTTATACTTTCAAAAATACTTTTGAGCAATTTTTAGAGCCTGCACTTTTTATTTGAAAAAATACTTTTTGAGTATTTTTCTGAGCCTGTAATTTTAACTCTACTCGAGTAGATATTTGGATCAGTACTTTGTAGTCGTACACAAGTTGTTTTTTTTCACAAATGTATTTTACTCTTACTCAAGTAGGAAATTTGGGTACTTTTGCCATCTGTGTACCAGTGACTCGCTATCGCTTACAGGCTATTTGTATTGCTTACAGGCTACAACCTAGGCCGCCAGTTTCTTCAGCCGTACCCTTACATGCCCTATCCTGGATTCCTAATGCCCAGTCATCTGCCCCTCCCCC
>OMKY01254398.1:17761-30275 GCA_900302395.1 Bregmaceros cantori
AATACTTTTTGAGTATTTTTCTGAGCCTGTAATTTTAACTCTACTCGAGTAGATATTTGGATCAGTACTTTGTAGTCGTACACAAGTTGTTTTTTTTCACAAATGTATTTTACTCTTACTCAAGTAGGAAATTTGGGTACTTTTGCCATCTCTGTTAGTTTGTGATCCTTGTCTGGTCGACTGTGTCAATAAAGTTGTTTGCGTTTGCAGACGGTGGAGGAGATGCTTGAAGCTGACGGACCGAACTGGCAGAGAGTGCTGTGTTACGTAGAGCTGATCTTCAGACACTTTGAGATGTGACTTGTTGAGGAATATTTTGTGTATATGATTAAACCACCTGTCAGGAAGATTAATAGATGAGTTCGGGGGGTACTTCCGGTGTCTGAACGTCACGCCCGTCATTTAGTTCGCTGTGTTTTTGACAATTTTTCAACATGAATATTCGGTGGTAACACACACCTACATGGTTATTTAAAGCGGATGGTGGTAACTTGCTGGGTGCTATTCAACACCCAAATGCTCTTGTGCGGATCTGTGACCCACAAACACATGATTTAATAATCAGTGTGACTCGTTCCATTTTCTCATTCTTTTTGTAATAACTAGTAGACGCATCCAGTCTATTGGTCCAGAAGAACATATGACCACTCGGTGAGTAACTTTAAGTCGGATTTTTGACTGTATCTCATCAATATTTATACAACATTATGAACGGAGCGAGTGGTGTGATGCGTAACTGGTCACAGACGACATCTAGTGGTCGGATTTTGAATTGGCGTGTGTTTTGTCTGTTTTGTTAACTCGGACAAGTACCAGAGTTGGCATATGCAACAATAAGGCACCGGAAGTGTGTTTCATCCCGGTGGGACAAAATGCCGGCCCCCTGTATTTTGCGGGTAAACTCGTCTATAACACGTACCAAATGCAATACGTGTTACAAGTTTAATAACATATAACACAACACAGGATTCACATTTGGGGAATTCACAATGTTACAAATTAGGGCTGTAACTAAACATTATTTCAATAGTCGATTACTTGCCGATTATTGAAACGATTAATCGACTAATCGGTTAGATATTTTTCCTTTCAAAAATCCCCAAAATATTCACAGCGACACAGAAATTGATCTTTTTAACTTGAAATGTAGTCAATTTTGGTTCACGACAGCCAACAAATGTACAATAATTTAGTTACAATTTAACACAAACTCATAGCAATCAATTTTTACACTCATATTTTGATGACTTTTTTCATATTCATCTTTTTTTATCAATAATGTTGAATAATTATGAATAATATTTTTCGAATTTCAGACATTATTAAGTAATTACAAATTTGTTTAGACCAATAGGCGGGGGTCTAGCAAAAAACTGCCAATAATAACAATTCCTTGACGATTATCGTTTATTGCATTAGTTGTCGATTAATATCATAATCGATTAATCAACTAATCGTTGCAGCCCTATTACAAATGGAAACGGAAATGAAACAATCTACTAATCTTTTACAGGAACACTACAGAGCTGAAACCGGCATAGCTCCAGAGCACCACTTGATCGTAGGGTTAGGCGAGAAGCACCCAAATGGTGAAATATGGCTGTGTTCAAAAATGGTATTTTGGACAGAGGACAGCTTGTTGGTTCAGAGATATCGCAGGGAATCCCCGTCCACAAGACTGCCCTGACCACACAGCAAGACAGTGTTCCGATCAGGGCTTGAAAACAAAATTATTTTGTAAAACGTTCCGTCCTGAACGGTCCAGGCAGGCCTATGTTTAACGTTTTCGTTCTCAGTACCGTTCCACCACCAAAATATTGAACCGGAACCAGTTTGGAACGCAAACATTTTGTTCGTTCTTAAAGTTCCTTATATCGTGCAATGTTATGTTTCAATGTAGTTTATACAAAATATATTTGGTGGATTTCAGTGAATTGTATTAACGTGTATTAATGTGAAACCGTTTAAAACTCCATTACATTCACTTCCTCATCTGTCCACAAGATGAATCCCCAGGTGCGTGGGGCCTGATGGCTGACAGTGAAAGTTGGATGGATGCACAACTGGAAATAGTCTCCCAGACAAAGGATATGTTAAAATATATAGAAAACAAAAATGTTCCGTTTCTGTTATGGAACAGGTAAAGAAATCTTTTTTCCGTTTCCGCTCCTTGTAGAAATCCATAAAATTCTGTTCGTTTTCGGGTTTCGTTTTTGTTCCTTGAAGAAACCAGATCATTTGGTCACGTCATTTGGACAATGCAAGAATCATCACATCAAAGAGCAACAGATATCAACGATGGATAAAAGAAGCAATAGCGATTAGGAAGCATGACAAGGACTCCATCAACAGAGCAGAGGGATCATGCACTCTCTCGCGTCTGGGATTCGATCCTGCAATGGCGGGAACGTCGGCCGGAGCACGCCCACAATCGCGTCTCCATGACAACAGGACGCCAACTCCATGAAGAAGGCTGCAGCCCCGCAGCTGAAACTGTTGAGGTATTTAATAACCTTTACATGTCTTGAATAAGAAACAAGTATAATTTTATGCATTTGGTCACGTGGCAGGGAACAATGGGCAGACAGAACGTCTGCACATATCACCCCTGGCCGGCAAGTGGCAACCACCAGTGGGGGACCGCCACCTTTGTCCATGTGAGACAGGAAGTCTGGCGTGGGCTGGGTGATACATTTATCCCTTCAGACTCTTCAGAGAGTGCTGTGCTATCTAGAGCCCCTTTTCCACTGGCTTACTTAAGGCCAGCACGGCACAGTTCACATGAACATCCACCCGGAAAATCGCTTCTCTGTGAGTGCAAAACGACCAGGCCATGGCCACGCTTGCTGGTCGCCGATTGGTCACACTCCGAGGAGGTGACGCTACGTGGCCTGCCAATCACATGAGGGGGTCGTGTGCCAGTGGGGGGCGCCACCTTTTATCCGCCCTACTCCCTTACAGCGGCCACAGCACACAGCCGGCAGTGATGTAAATTAATGTGCTAATAGGGAGGGGTGTCACACGCGCAGGGGTGGGCGTGAGCACTGGTGTATCAAAATTGAGTTTTTAAAAATCCGGCACTACCCCCTCATGGCCGCGTTAAGAACAGTGGAAACACGTTCCCATTTAACTTAACTAAACTTAACTGTGCCGAACTGTGCCTTGAGTTTTTTTGTAGTGGAGGAGTGGCTTTTGAGATGCGACTCTTAGGGGATCAATAGGGCTGTTGCACATGACGTCATGCCTTGGTGGCAGCATTTTGCTGGTACCATGTACGGAGTATACGCATACTGTACGTATTGTTAAGTGGTATTATTTCCACTTTACGGCCATTATATAGAGGCATATGGAAGTAGCTAGACTGCCATCTGCTGGTGATTGATAGCATATTACCATGGATGAATCAATGATGGAACACTTTTAAACGGACAATGTTAAGCATAACCTGTTCATCTGGCCGCGATGATACCACCATAATGTCTGCCACCGTCAAGCCGTGAGGTCACCGTGCAACAGCCCTACATAATGTTTTGATGAATGTTGATATCATCATTTTATTAATACCATCTGTGAGAAGTGAGAACCCAAGACTCACCGTGTCACTTGCCCGGTTTACATGGACACTTTTTTGGATCTGAATGAATTTAGGCGGATCAAATATAATCCGCTTCACCTGGATACATGGACATTTATGAATGTATTCCACTTCTTTTTTTTTTTTTTCTCCGAACTTCGGTATACGATGCACTTCAAGTCAGTATCAGTGCTCATTTCACTTTAAGAAAAAAAAAAGTTGGAGATGCCAAGGTAGCAAGGTAGCTACTAAGCTGTGCAGTTCAGGACCCTGGTCAATTAGCAGTTCAAGAGCACTCCAAGGTCCTGAACAAGGTACATGAACTGAGTTGCATTTGTTACGCAGCAATAAATGGGTTGATGATAATTAAACATTAGTGAATCCACAGAAGAGATTGACATCCAATACATGATTATTTCAGCACACAAATAATTTTATTGCAATGTAAAAGTCATAGACAATGTCACTGTACATAATACATACAAAAAAACATTGTACCTTGTACATCATTGTACAAAGTAGCAGAGAGGTTTGCAGTTAAAAGGACATCAATTTAAGACAAAAAAATTCAAAACATTATAAAACAAAACATTGCACTTTTTAAATTCCCATTCAAAAAGCAAGCATGTATGTCGATGGTTAACAAACAAGAGGATAAAATAATTATAATATTACACCGATTCATTTCTGTCTGCCCCACCTGGTGAGCGGGGGTCAGTGTAATTGATTACATCGGATATTTACATATGCTCGCCACTTCCGGTGCCATTCATTTTGTCGCGTCTTCGACTATTTTTCAACAAGTGTAATCGACGGGTGCACACACCTACCGCATTATTTTAAAAGGATGGTGGTAACTTGTGTTGAGCTATTACACACCCAAATGCTCTTGTGCGGATCTATGCCCCACATACGCATGATTGAATAATCTGCGCAACATGTTCCATCTACTCATTCAAGTTGGAATTACCAGTGAAGCAGCCATCCCATTGGTCCAGAAGAGCATGTGACCACATCGGTGAGTAACTTCAAGTCGGATTTTAACTGTATTTCATCAATACTTATATGTATGTAAAACGGTGAGTGGAGCGGGTGGATGATGTGTAAATTGTCACACAGCAAGCTGTATTAAGTGGATTTTGGATTGTGCGTTTTGTGTGGCAAATTCATCCACTTTCATCCACTACGATCACTTTACACAGGGAAATATACAGACACAGGAAGTGCGTTACAACCGGTGGGACAAATGTCAACCCCCTGTATTTTGCAGGAAAATTCGTCTATAGGGGCGCATCTTTTTCACAAAAACGTCATTATTAAGTATAAGTGTTAAGTATTATATATAAAAGTGTTAAGAAGACGGCATGGCGCCTCCTATGGGTGGTGTGGACAGTGGCGGGAGGAGCAGTGATTTGAGCTTGGCCGACATGGCGGCGATTTCGGCGTCTTGAGACTCGTACATCTTTATCAAGCGGGCAAACTTCAGAACTCCTGTGGGGACAACACAACATAACCATCAAAGATGGTTCAACCTCAGCCCCATCAAAATTTACTCTCAACTCTAACTTCACAATAGCCCCGTTTACATGGTAGCAAAACGTTTTTGACCCACACACTGTATGCCCATTGCACACTGACAAACATGCCAACTACATTTCCCAGTGGCCCCATGCGACCCGGAAGTCTGGTCACTTGACCGCGGTAAGCGCCCAGCGATCAGTAAGTTGGTGATTAAGTATGATTATGTTACTTATAGGCAGGGCTCTGAACCGGTTCAAGGAGCGAAAACGAAAACCGGAAAAGAACGGAAATGTATGGAATTTTACGAGGAGCGGAAACGAAAAGGAAAAAGATGTATTCAAATGTTCCGGAACAGAAACGGAACATTATGAAATCCACAAAACCGGTTAAAAAACGTTTTTTTCTGTTCTCTGTATATTTGAAAATGTCCTATGTCTGGGAGACCATTTCCGGTTGTGCATTCATCCAACTTTCACTGTCAGTCATCAACCCCCATGCATCTGGGGCTCCATCTTGTGGACAGACGAGGAAGCGTAAGTAATGGCGTTAATACAGTTACACTGAATTTTGAATGTCCACCAAATATATTTTTATAAACTATATCTAAACTTAACATTGCACAATATAAGGAACTTTAAGAACGAACACATTTTTTTGTGTTCCGAACCGGTTCAGGACCGATATTTTGGGGACGGAACGGTTCTGAGAACGAAAACGTTAAACAGAGACCTGCTTGAACCATTCGGAACGGAACGTTTCAAAAATAATTCCGTTTTCAAGCCCTGAAATGCACCAAAATGTAATCAATTCTTCCGGCTATCCATATGGATAGCTGTTGTATTATTAATTGTACATTTTCTGATTATTTGGGGCGTTCCAACTTGAGAGGGGTCGTAGCGCAGGTTAGGGACCCGAGCCCTACTCCCTACCTTCTCCCTCGTTGTTGAAGCCGTACGCCTTGATGACGTCCTGCTGGATGAGCGTCGCTACAGGCAGTACCAGCTGTAGCATCTTCCCCATGTCGTTGTTAGCGCTCTCCCGTGCCTCGTCCATACGACTCACGTTCTCCGGACACGCAAACGCCTCCATCACCTCGCTCAGAACAACTGGAGAGCACGGGAAAAACATTCACTTTAGCCCAATTCACTCTGCCATTGAATTGCGTGGGGCCCTCTGGTAATTCCTAATTACACCCAAACGTCTGTCAGGATTAGTAATTAGGATTAGTCTTTTGCTCAATTTAACAGACATTATGACGCATGTGCCATATTTTTGCTTGCCCACACATGTACACACATACACAGACTTCTCTCTCACACACACGTGTGCGTGTATTAACAAAGTTAAACAAAGTGGAACTTTGCAAATCACTGACAGTACGCATTCGGTCGTCAAATTAAACTCAGACGTCCGCAATTATTCCAAATTACCAAGGGTCCATAGGTAATAAAAGTCCAGTGTGAATTGGGCTTTAGTCAACGCAAAGACGAGGAGGTCTGCAATTTGATGTCCAGGGCGCATTCAAACCACAAATTTAATTTAGCGCGGGTTAGTTCCAGAGCTGATGTAATGGTGTAGAGCTGCAAATGATTCATCGATTATTGAAGTAATCGTCACTAATCGATTAATCGGCAGCGATTAATCGCTTCCTTGTTTGCCCCATTCTTTCCTCAAATGTGTTAAATATGTGTTGTTCCCAATGCCAGTCACCATTCCCAGTGTCATGGTCCTAATACAATAAAGAACAACAACAGAACGGGGTAGGGATATGGTTTTATGGTCGAAACGTCTGTAGATCCCGTTCTGAAACTACTGATGAGGCAATCATATTGATTTTAGTGTCATGGCTTTGGACTAAATTCTATGCTCAAAAACTGACATAGGAGTTAGGCTGAATGTTTTTGGGTAAGGTGATGGTCAGTGAGGGTTGTTGGTGTCATGGTGGTGGATACTTGGAACTTGAGAAGCCGCTCTCCGACACTTTTGGGTGTTGATTCAGACATGCGTCGGCCCGTGCACTTCCTCTGGTGTACCTTGACAGCCCCGACGGACGCGGGGCCAGGAAGTAGGGGTACACCGATCACGTTTTCTTGCTCCCGATCCGATCCTTTGATTTTAACGATCCACTACCGAGTTCCGATACCGAGTCCGGACCCCCGATACTGAGTCCCGATACAGTTCTGATCCTGCAAAAATTGGAAGTACCCAAACTATTTGCAACAATTGTCAATTTCAACAATACTCAAAGTAAATAAACAGTCATTTGGCTCCCCGACTCATTTACCGATCCTGATCGGGACAAAATCACGAATACCAATCCTTGGAAAAAGGTCTGATCGGCCCCCGATCACCGATCTGAGGATTGGATCGGTGCACCACTACCAGGAAGCTAGTTGTTTTTGCTGGGTACACCAAGGGGAATGTTACAATGAATCTTCATGTTAGAAAGGTTGAAGTGAGTTGGAGGAAGAACAACAAAGTGTTCACCTTTAGCCTGCTCCACGGTCAGCGTGGGCTGTGCTGCTGGAGCTGCTGCCATGTCTGTACAACAAATAGGATTCATAGTTAATAAGGTCATAGCAGGGGACGGCCCCGTGGCGCAGAGGGTTAAGCCCTGGTTCCACTGCACCCATAGGGTGCTGGACTATTCGGGGCTATCTGCTTAAATTGTGTATATATATATATCTCTCTTCCTCTGCTGGTGAATTCGTCTGACTGGCGCTTCGAATACACAACCATTCTCTCCCTCTATCTCTCTCGCTCGCATTCTCTCCCCCTGACACACGACTGACAAAATTTATTTTTTATTTATAGCAGATCCCTCGCACGTTAGCCGTTTGTGTGTGTGTGTGTGTCACCCTATAATCTGCGTCTTTTTCGCTCTACAACCATCTCTCGCACGTGAGTGGCGTCTACATTTAAATAGGAAATGGCGCCACTCAGATCGGCGACACCCACGCGGCAGGGGATGGCTGGGCGGGTTTTGGGGTTCGGAGCCTTCCGTGGAGACACGTACATAGTGCTGTGTCCCCTTGTAAGCGAAACATTTCGTTTATTAGAGTTCTCCGTGGCTTTAGACAGCTGCTCTAAGACAGCCCCATTCATCATGTTGTTGCTGTGGCTTAGATCACAGCGCACACAGCTAGAGTTGCAACCGATTAATCGATGATAATCGATTATTGAAATAATCGGCAACTATGGTAATCGATTAATCGACAGCGATTAATCGCTTCCTTGTTTGGCCCGTTCCCCAGACAAATGTGTTGACTATATGTTGCACAACGTTCGCAACATCAAGAACGTTTCAGGTTGATAATCCTTCCAATTTTGCATGCCACAATAGCGTACGAATGGGCCGCAAAAAATACATAAAGAAATAATCGTTCCGATTTCAAAGAAAAGCGTAACCGCTTAATCGATTAATCGTCAGTAAAAATGGCCGATTAATCGATGATCAAAATAATCGTTAGTTGCAGCTCTATACACAACGTTGCGAGATCGCTTCCCCTTACGGTAATTTACTGCACGTCCGCTCGTCCCCGCTCTCTCACCCTCCTTTCACACTAACGCTGTCAATAAAACGTGAAAATGGTGCATGCACTGAAGAAATAAATAGGGGTAAAGTGCAACCCCCGGGACCACAGGTCGAGCTGCGCCGCGGGTTCTAATCCCCTCTATGGCTTTTCTGCAATCTCCCGCCAACTCTTTGTCGCAGTTTCCGATTTAATGCTGTCACTATCTCTATCAATAAAGAATGAGAAACGGCGCATGCGCCCTCCCCCCCCCCAAAAAAATAACTTAAACAGAAAATAACGACAGCAACTAACAAGTATTTTGATTAATCATACAACAAGTAATAAGGCAACAAAAACACTCAGGGTGGTATTAAGAACAGTGTAGTACTAGCAGCATGATAGCAATATTAACAAGCGAACAGTAGCAATATATTACTAAATAGTAACAGCAACAGTACAATGTAATACCAATAGCATATGAGTAATGTTGACAATACAATAGTACAATAGCAATAATAATAATAATAATAACAACAACAACATGGGAACAGTAGCAATGTAATACTAAATAGTATCCGTAACAGTGACAATGTAATACAAATAGCATAGGAGTATGTTAACAATACAATAGTACAATAGTAATAGTAATAACAATAACAAGGGAACAGTACTTATTTTTATTGCACTTATTCACTTATCACGTATTGCAGATTGTGCATTAGTTTCCATTTTAGTATTAGTATGCACGTATTCACTTATCACTTGTGTCAGTGCACTTAAATATAGTACATTATATTTCAGTGCTCTTACGTCTTCAGTGCACTATATCTTGGTTCAGTATTTTAGTCATTTTAAAATTAAAAATGAATATAAAATCTGCCAATTATCTCCTTGGAGATAATTGATTATATTCACTGCCGATTAATTCTATAACCGATGAGCCTAATAATCGTGTACATGAATAATGATAGATATTTATAAACGTTTTCGTGCAGAACAAATAGTCATTAAGTCAGGACCTACCGAGGATGCTGCGCTGCTGGGCCGAACACAGATCACTTCCGGTCCACACAGAGCCTTTCCGGTGGAAACAAGCGGAGTGGATGGTGCATTCGCTAACAAACTAACCAAACTGGAAAAGTTGATTGAAGATATCTTTATTATTATTATTATTGTTATTATTATTGTTGCTGTTGTTGTTGGTATAAATAAATGCAGAAACACATGAAGTCGGTTTTATTACATATTGTAAAGTAATCCAAAAGTAATCCCAAAGCCAAAAGTAACCCTATTTGTAGGTTAGAAAAAATGATCATAATGAAATCATACAGCAAATAATTGAATGTAATACCACGCTGGCTGAGAACAAGAAAGCGCTATTAACTTCTAAGACTTTGGCCAAGAATGCTGGAGACGTGTATTTGATTCCCTCATTTTTATGTCTTTATTCATTTATTTATTTTTTTGTGCTGTCTTTGTGTCCATTTATTTTCATTTTGTCGTTTTGTATTATGGCAATTAAAAAAAATAATACCCTGTATTTTCATTTTTGCAATTGGTTGTAATCATAAAATGAGCCGATGTGCCCATCAATAGCGAGTGATGTCATACACTAGAAGTCGCCTTCCACTCGCCAGACACGTCAAGACCTTCGCCATCTTGAGAAGGATTACACCGTCGATTATCGTTTATCTCTCTTTTTTATTACTTTATTCAAACGAACAGTGGATACAAATGTTCGTATTTTGGAATAATTAAATTAAACAAGTGGAACATTGTACCACATCACACATTAAAGTTCAAAGAGTGCTGATGTTGGTCGCTCGTTCCATAAGCGGGTTGAGTCCTTATCGCACCCGTGAAATCAAGAAGTGCGCTACGTGTAACTCCACCAGAATCGCTCCCTTGGAAATAATATATGGTTGAATATGTCTCTGTATACAAGTAATATACATTATTAATTCGGAATTCATAAAAATTCTTCAACTAAAAAGGTTATCCGTTACATGGCACTGTGTGGCTGCCAGATCAAGGAACAGTTTTCCCCCTAGCTGTCTCACTTCTGAACACTGACAAAAGTTCCAGTCACCTCACACGTCGCACTGTAGTGTGGATGGCGATTTCTGCAGCCCCCCCCCCCGTGTATGAAGTTTTTACATTCTAACAATGTCACTTTATATCAGCCTGGTGAACCAATGCATCGTCCACGCATTGCACAATTCTGCATATCGCATGGCAAAACACACGTAACGCACATGTTGATATAACGGGTCCGATAAAGAATCGCCCCACTCAGCAGCCACCGTTCTATGTTTCCACGGCCCCGCTGCAGCAGACTGTACACGTCGCAGGTAAACAATCGACCCTTTTATTCTCCGTCCACGTTGTGTCCACAATGGGAGTATTTCCATTTAATACACTTTAATGTCCACAATGAGATGCACATATTTCCATGTAATAAACTTTAATTTTGAGTTGTTGGTTCATATGCGCACAGCGCAGCGTGGCGTTTATTCCAGACTGACATTCTGTAACATATCAGCCTCTATGAAACATGATTATAGCAGATATTAAACAATCCCAAACCTACCAAGTCTCAAATGTCACCGATGGTGATTGAGCACCAACATGGTTTTACCAGTGCTGCCAAATTTCTCACTCCATATGGTGTGAGATTTACTCCTAAAAGAATCCATAACCCCCAAGATGGTTTCACTTTGAGCTGGCTTGTCAGTTTGGCACTATTATTTAAAATATATATATATGCGTTTAAAAAAAACATTGTATGTGAGAACAATGTTGTGTGAGAGTGAGAATGGTCTAGAGATTAATCGATGATAATCAATTTATTGAATTGTTCTAATCAATAATTTGCAGGATCAATAAAGTTTCAGGTTAATAATCCTTCCGGTTTTGCACGCCGCAGTAGCTCAGTCTGTTAAGGGTGAGTGCACTACGAAGCACACGTATGCCATGATGTTGCGGAGAATCGTGGGCTTGCTCCCCTCACCGACAGATTTGCCGCATGTCTCCTCCCCCTTCTCCACCTGTCCAGCTAATTCTGGAGAAAGCGGCAAATGAGACACAAATGGGCCGCAAAAAAATACAGAAAGAAATATGTTTCTATTTCAAAGGGAAAATTAACAGATTAATACATTTAATCACCAGTAAAAGTGACTTAAAAAAGTGATTAATCGATGATCAAAATAATCATTAGTTGCAGCTCTAGAATGGTGTGATTCTCACTCTCAAAGAGTGAGACTTGACAGAATCAGAATCGCTTTATTGCCAAATTGTGTAAGCACACACATGGAAATTGACTTTGGTTATATGTTCACAGCAAGTAATGATGCAGAACATAAAAAGAAAAAAAATATCATCAGCATAATGGTAGTAAATTTCGCAATAATAAATAATTAGGGATGTCCCGATGACGTTTTTTTGCCCCCGATCCGATCCTGACCTTTTTAGTATGAAAAGTTACCAATACCGAACATCTCAGTTAAACCAAGGAAACAAAATTTGTTTTTCATCCTTAAACATTTTTTATTTTTTAATGGACACAGTGGAAAGAAACTGCTTCACTTTGAGAGGCATTATGAAAGTAATAAAACAAAATAATGTCTTCATGCATTGCATATATATATATATATATATATATATATATATATATATATATATAGTAATAATGCTGCCGCTAGTTGGCGCTGTGGCGCCGGGTTCCGCCTGGGGCGGGGCTTCCACCGGATGTGGGGTGTCCGAGAGCGTCCTTCGCTCTCTCTCTCCTGGACCTTCAACGAGATAGGACGTGTGTGTGTGTGCGTCGACCCGACGTGTCCGTGTCATTTGTGTTGAAATGTGTGTTTGTGTGATGCAATGAAGACAACGTGCAACTTTGCGAAAG
>OMKY01254403.1:0-14115 GCA_900302395.1 Bregmaceros cantori
CATACATACATACATACATACATACATACATACACACAACATACATACATACATACATACACACACACACACACACCACGCTGTGGACACATATCTGGCTGCAGACATGCTGGATCGTATTCACCTTGTTCGCAGTACTCAACAGATTTTTACATAGCGCCCTAGCCAAAAAGGCCTCAAGGTGTTTAACAAAAGTGATTTTGTTTTTAGATTTTAGTTTAAGAAATATAGCAGCTGTTTACCTAACTACCTTTCAACCTCGATTGCCCAATTCTAGACAGTAATTGGGATTGGTAGGACGGAAGTCGGTCGGGGTAGTATTCCATCAATGTCCATGATGCGTATTGTATTTTGTCTTCGCTGCCTTTTACAACTTCCTTTTCCTGCCCAGTACTCTTTAAATCAACAGACTGTGTCTCTGTCGACCACTGTCCAGACTATTTTAAATATACAACACTGGTGTCTTAATTCACCCACACCCTGATCTTCACACAGGAAATGTCTGAAGCAGACAACGTTTACAGCTATGCGCTAAGGTGCGACCAAGTGTATGTGTGTGACCAGGCATTTGTGTGCGTGTTAATGTGAGTGTGCAGATACACTTATGAAGAATCTCATCAATGACACAATGTTCGGGTCTGCCACAACATTCGACAGACTATGACTGCAGAGAGTGGTCAGAACAGCGGAGAAAATCATCTGATGTTGGATATAGAAAAAATTCATCATTGGAAAAGCCATCAGTTACTCACCTGTACTGTCCCGGTCGCGCTGGCTCCGGGGCCGCAGCAACGCGGTGGGTTCCTGGTACTCTCCTTCAGCATCACGCTCTCGCTCGTCGGGGAACGTGTGGATGCGCTGGTACCGCGAGGAGTAGGTGTGGGTGTTGTTGATCACTACATGATCCGAGGGGACGGAGAGGTGGACGCGCAGGTCGTCACTGGACAAGCTACCCTGGGCCTGCACACACACATACACACACAGACACACACGCACAGATTATAGTCTTTATAGTGTTTAATCATCATCTTGAAGGAAAAAAAGTTAAAAGTTGAACTACAACTACAATCAAAATAAATGAACTGTTACAAGTCAGCGGGGACAGCTGGACGAACATCGCCCTCCAGCGCCTCCAGACTAACCCGCATCAGCAATCAACAGTCCGCACTCGAATATTGAGATGAGTAATCTGTCTGATGACGACGCCATGGACAGTTCTTAGATAGACTTTGTTTATGTATTCCATCTCGACCTCTAAAGGGTCTTTCATGCCAACTATAATATTTATAATTTTCACATGCAAATAAAGGGTTTTTCAACCCCCCCTTTTGTCTCCTCCCTGGGTCATTTCTCATTCGCTCAATAACCCGTGACATGAACATTCTGATTTGTTATTTCACTAGGAACTAGAGTTGCAAGGATGTTCTGTTCTGCTTGAGTTACAGGCTATACGACCACAGCCCAGCCACCACAAAATAACTGCTATTGAAATTTTACACACCTTAAGACCCGTTGGCCATAACTAAAGCCAGAAAACAAAATGAAACACAGCGCAACAAATTTTGACTCTGGAATGGCAATAAAATGAGGCAATAAAAGCAATACAAGCATGTCGCTAATATGATACAACAAAGTTACACAGGTCATTAGTTCACCATGAGCCGTGAAGCAGGCAGTGAAAGGGATGCCATGGAAACCCACGCTATTTACTTATTGTTCAAGACTTGAAGGCAGATTCAGCTTGGCCTTTCAAATAGCATTGAGCAATATAACAAAGATATATTGACCAGTTCACATCGACAACGATACGCAGACATTGTCAGTTGCCGATTTTCTGTATTAAACACAATCGCAATTTATTGCCAAATCGTGCAAGCACACAACATGTAATCTGACTTTCGGTCAACCTTTTAACCGCCCTGGTGCAGCGAGAAATAGTACAGAACACAGAAGTAGTGGCTAAAGACATTGTGCCAAGGCTGCCCCATAGGGTGGTGTACATGTGAAACAATGCCTTATGTGGGACACCTAAGCTCTAGTGGCTCTGGCTCCTCCATAAACTAATGAATGTCAGTGAAACTATGGTAAAAGCAAACTAAGGTAATGTGCCGAACATTAAGTTAAACTGTTCAACACTACAATATACTGTTCAACACTACAATATACTATACTCCCAATTCCCCATATAGTGCACTATATGGGGTGCACACCATTTTGTAGTGGTGGCCGAATACACAATGTACCTAAAGGTGCACTTGAAGTATTGTAGTGAAAGTAGTGAGCATCAATGTAGTCTAGATGAAGTAATATACCCCATAATGCATTGCGGGACACGTTAAAAATTACCTCAACAACAAAAAAAAGCGTGGCGGGAGTAAATAGCGAATGACCACGGCAAGTGACGACTCTAGTGTCTGAAATTGCTGTTGAGTTCACTATAAGTGAATGCACTATATAGGGAGTCGGAGTAGGGGATAGGGAGCGATTTTGGAAACAGCCAATGTGTTTGTACAAGACTGCACATCACCTTGCCCAGGATCTTCTTCCAGTACTGCCTCCAGAGTATGACAGCAATGATGGCCAATAGCAGTAGGATGATCCCCACCAGACAGCCAATCAGAATGGCCGTGTTGCTGCTGTCGTCCTTGGCCACAGGAAGTCCCGCCCTCGGCGTGATGTCAGCAATGCCGGGGACTGAAAAGTGACAGCAAATTAATCATTTTGACCATGATGTGAAAACACGAGGCGTCCCACTTTGGACACCTCACTAAATCAGGCTGTAGTCACAGGTGGGCGGCGGCCATTACGGATCTAACTTACCTGTTGATCTTGAGAGAGTTGCAGTATACAATATGGAGAATTTAAATGAAACTTGAATCTTAAGCAGCATACTATTGGTTGTGGGGCATTCTGGCCATTTCTTGAATGGTGAATATTACGTGTAAGACTGTTACGGTCATGTGGGGTGCGCACACCAAGCGTCGCTAGCAGGGTGGCAATGTGGTTTTCCTAAAAAAAATGAGCGCTCGATCACAAAACATGTGCATTGGACCACAGGAAGCTGGTGTTATTATGCCACATAAATACTCTCCCTATAGCGGTGTTAAGGTGTTTCCCAGTAGCTGTAAATCCGCCGCAGGCTGTGAGTCAAGGGTTTCCACTGAGGACAGCCTGCAGCCCCTCCCTCCCCGGAATGCTCATCCTATTCTGAGTTGCAAAAAAAGGCCCACATTAGGGCAATCCACCCTAATTGTAAAGTTGTCGGGGCTGGCTCTGTGGCGAAGACGGTATGGTCGCGCATCGTCCCCTTACACTTTTGTGCCTGTGGCTTAGTCTCACAGCGCACGCAGCTGTCGTGGGTTTGAGTCTACGACATAACTATGCTACAGGTCTGCTTCTCTGCCCCCTTCCCACCTCCCTTCACACCTCACACACTTCACACTAACAGCAGAATTCCATTGTTAGCGAACGGCGACAGCGATACCTGTCGGCAGGGGATAAAATGAACCTCCCGAGAAACATTTCGAGCAGTCCCGAAATGTCCCCGAACAGTCCCGAATTTTCTCCGATTTTTTTTTTTTACAATTACACAAAAAACAAAAGAACACCAGCAATATGTGGCATCACCTGAAAACAACTCACCCTGTTCTACATGACGACAGTGTCAACCCTGCTAACAAGCTGGTTGACACTTGACTGACAGCACTTTTTCTTTCAGGTTTTAGCTTTCTGTTACAGCTCTAGAATTCCCTATATTGGGTACATATCTGTTATCGGTATCGGTTCACCGGGAAAAAAATTGGTTATCGGTAACGGGCCAAAAAACTAATATCGGTCGGTCACTACTTGAAATAATTATTTCTTGCTTTTCTCACTGGATCTGTCAGTGTGTGTGTGTCTCAAACCCCACACAGTAATCACTGTTATGCTGTAAGTCCCCCACAGACTGGTACGCAGCCAGCTAAGTATGGGGCTGATCCTCTTGGTTTGTTTAATATTTAACAAACAATTCACAATGAGGAACTTGTTCAAGATGACAACAATGGAAAGCGTTATGCAATCGTAACAGCCGTCAGTGTGTCAATGGTTATGAAAAATGCATTACGTTGGGCTGATCTTAGAAATCGAAAGTTAAGAAATAGCCGGCCAGAGAGCCCACTAGCTCAAACATGCTGCAACAACGACACAGGCTTGAAAGGTCAAGTAGGATGAATTGCCCTAATATGGGTCCTTTTTTGCAGCTTCCTAATGTGGGACAGTCAGTTGTCTAAGGTAGAACAGTGAAACATAGCCTTGAACAATTGAGCTTAATGTTAGACACATTACCATAGTTTGCTTTTACCATAGTTTCACTGACATTCATCATTTTAGGGAGGAGCCAGAGCCTCTGGATCTTAGGTGTCCAACATTAGGCAGTGGCCTAATGTGGGACCCTATCCATTGCACAATTCATCCCAAAAATCTGCTTGGATAAACTTGATCACTGGTGATGCTGTGAAATTTCCAACTTTGGAAGATTTAGCCCCGTAAGCCAAAACAAACGAATTGGCCACGCATTGCACGGGTTTAGAACAATCATTTGGTCTGAAGTAGTCAGGTTCGAGTAAAGGTGTGTCAAATGAAGTTATCAAATCACAGCACAGCAGGTGTGACAAGCGTCGTGGGGGTTCACGTCTCCAGTCAAACAAAGCCTGCCTTAACATCATCACATCGCAAGACAAGTTTGAAAATTTACTTTTTTTTCTCATTTTTTTTCTAGTGAAAAAGTGCTCTGGTTCAAATTGGTAGCTTGCTCTGGTTCAAATTGGTAGCTTGGCAGACATTTCCTCGGTTGCGACTGAACCGCTCATGCAATCTTGTTAGTTACGGTGACAGGTGCGCACCATGTGCATGTCAACAAAGCCGCATCCCGCGTGAGGCTATTCAACAACACCTGGAGCGTGCGACATCTGCAGGATGCTGTGTGGAGTTTTTATTGTTGCTTACAAAATGACGGAAACGCTGGTGATGGAGAAAAAGGCGGCAGATAAAATTCAGGGAGCAGCACAGTGTAAAAGGTGTGGGAGGTTTTTCTGAGTGTCTGTGTGTCTGCACTCTTCGTGTGTGTGTGTGTGTGTGTGTGTGTAAGGGAGGAGTAGAGAGAATGTTCCAGAAAGCAAAATAAATAATGTGAAGAGAGGAGGACGAAAAACGACATGTTTAGACTCCCCACGGAAGTGCCTCATTCTGTTCACTCTTCTCTCCCTTTCTCTCTCCATCTCTTCACCACGACACTCTCTCTCTATTAGCGCTGCAACTAAGCATTATTTTAACCATCGATTAATCGGCGATTTTTTGACGATTAATCGATTCATTGTTTGCTTAAAATCGGAACAATGGATCGTTATGTTTGTTAACATTTCCAATAGCCTACTCTTCTGTGCTAACTTCTAACATAATTGGTTTTCACCCAACCTTTTTATTGTTGGTGTTGCTGTGGGGTTTTACAGTATTCAGTATCCAAGAGAATAGGTGGGGCCATGCCACCAGGGCTTGAAAACAGAATTTTTTTTTAAACGTTCCATTCCGAACGGTTCAGGCAGGTCTCTGTTTAACATTTTCGTTCCCTGAACCGTTCTGCCACCAAAATATCGGCCCTGAACCCGTTTGGAACACAAACACTTTGTTCGTTCTTAAAGTTCCTCATATTGTGCAATGTTAAGTTTAGATATAGTTTATACAAAATGTTTGGTGGACTTTTAAACTTCCGTGCAGCTGTATTAACGCAATTACATTCGCTGCCTCGTCTGTCGACAAGATGGAGCCCCAGATGCATGGGGCTTGATGACTGACAAAAGAATCAATTTAGTTGGCAGTCTATTATCATCACAGCTAGAAGGTCCTGGGCTCGAATCCCAGCCTGGCCAGGTCCTTTCTCCAGTCAGTGCCGCTGGCCAAGGCACTGGCTCAGAATCTGGAGTTGGCCCCCCGGGCAGCGCTCCTCAGGGATGGGTTGAATGCGGAGGAAGAATTTCACTGTACATGTTTGTATGTGTGACTAAATAAAATACCTCTACCTTTACCTTTACTCTCTGTCTCCCTCTATGACTCTCCCATGCATGAACACCTTCAGAATACTTAGAGAGTGGAAATGCTCCATATTTTCTCATCCTGTTGTCAGGCCAACCGCTGGTCTGCAGTCCCTAGTGTAGAATGCAATAGTTTATCATATGTTCAAGTAAAAAGGTCAGCGCTGAGGCTGCCTTGGCCCACACACTCCGCTCCTCCGAGACTTTGCCTGTCGAAATATATTAAAGAACGGGGTGCAAGAAAGAGAGGGAAAGAGAGGGAGAGGAAGAGAGCGAGGGAGTGACGAGAAACAGGGATGAGCGAGGGATGAGACATAAAGATATTATATCAGCTCAATATTCAACATTTATGGTAGAATATCCATGACTTGACGTTTTTTGTGGTTTTCAAATACAAACTACCAAGCCAGAATCAGCGATTAGACGGTCCAGTGGGTCTGGACCACCCAGGGAGACTAATTAGTAGCCCAAATTCAGACCTTGTTCGAATCACCCGTGGGCCTCCACGCCACTCGTCACACCTACTGCGCTGTAGTTTGATAACTTCATTGATTGACACCTTTTTTTGAGCCGGTTTAATAGGGTATTTGGACACCCCTACAAAATAGCGTACACCCTATAAAGTGCACTATATAGGAAATAGCGATTTGGGACACAGCCAGCCAGCTGGCAGCCATTAGCCCATTCTTCGCTGCTCTGTCCCAGCTAGCCATTAGCATTAGCATCACTGCTGATGGATTAGACCCGTTTCAATGTAAGCAGAACCATTAGAGCTCCACCCAGGCGTCACCAGCCAGTACCGAATGAATGGATGAATTAATAAACAAATACCATTGTGATGAATCGCAGAATGACTTATAGGGAATTTCTCTACATGTTTTTATTCAAAATTGCATATTTTTATTATTGTAAATAATATTTTTGTTCCAGAAGGTTTCAGCATATAATATGTCTCTGATTTCAATGTCACAGCTATGAATAAATCTAAATAAATCACTGCGTTGTGTAAATGTGTATCTATTAAACTGGTAAAAATCAAGGATGCCATTGGTTTTGAGTCTAATCTGGCCCAAAGAAAATGAACACAATTGTATTTCAAGTAATTCTTCAATAGAATACGTGAACAGAGGCAATCTCCAAGTATTATACAGAACAGCACTTTGTGATGCCTTATAAAATGAATCTAGTTTATATACATATTATCCTTGAGGCTTGTACACTCAGGTGTCTTCAACAGCCTGCCACTTAGAACAGAGAGAGAGAGAGAGATAGAGAGAGAGAGATGGGGAGGGGGTAGAGAAAAAAAGAGAGAGAAAGGGAGAGAGAGAGGGGGGGAGAGAGAGGAGGTAAAAAGAGCTTATTTTATTATGAAAATGCCTTGAAGTGAAGATGGAGTGAATGTGTTACAGGAGGTATAGTGTGGAAATTGAGGAGAGGGCTGAACGCAACCAGAGTAATGATGGATGAAGCTAATCACTACAAGCAAGACAGAGAGAGAGAGAGAGAGAGAGAGAGAGAGGGAGAGAGAGAGGTAGAGGTAGAGAGACAACGTGGAAATTGCTTTTTAGGAACACTTGTGTGTCTGTTGGTGCACAGGCCTATGTGGGGTATTTTGTGACACAGAGATTCCTGGACAATGCCATGTCCCCCAATGTTTGTCCATAACCCTGTGGGAACCAAGGTGGATGAGAAGAAAGGGAGAGAGAGGGAGAGGTAGAGAGAGAGAGAAAGGTGAGAAAGAGAGATAGTTAGAGAGAGGGAGAGAGTGTTAGAGGTAGAAAGAGAGAGACGCAGAGAGATAGAATGTGGCTGTGTCCAAAATCGACCCCATCCCCAATATAGTGCACTATATGGGGCGCAGGCCATTTTGTAGGGATGTTCAAATTCTCCATGTACCCTATATAGTGTACTGAAAGTATCCCACAATGCACCGCAAAAAGTAGTGAGCATCGGATGTACCCTAGACGGAGCATTATAACCCCTAATGCATTGCAAGACGTTTTAAAAATGACCTAAACTTTTTTTTTTAAAAAATGGCATTGCGGGAGTAAATAGCGACCGACCACGGCCAATAGTTATAAATGTAAGTACTTTTGACTTTTTCTGACGATTGTCGAATTTTATAATTATATTTTTGTATAATTATATTTTAAAGTAATTTTGATGGTGCCAATTCTAGTGTTCGAAATATCGGCCATTGCTGTTGATTGCACTCTAAGTGAATGCACTATATGAGAGCGTATGTGGGCGTAGAGCCAGAGAGACAAAGCTAAACAGAGTGTGTTCCACGCACTGAGGGGCTCGGAGCTGTTTGAGCTGCTGTTCCAGGAGTCGCCAGCGGGGGAGGTCAGGAGGGTTGGGTAGGGGAGAGAGGTGGCGGTGGTGGGAGGCAGGACGGACGGGGGAGAAGGCGGAGCCAGGCGGGGCTGAAGAGAGGCGGCCACGGCCGCGTCTGGGTCGTACGGCTCTGGAGGAGTCAAAGAACATGGGCATGTAGTCAGTTTATTGTAGAGCACAGACTGATCGTTTAATTGCTGATAATTACCTGCGCCGTGGCGGAGCCGGGGAGTGGTTGGAAATGACGGAAGAAAGAAGTGATTACATTTTGGTGCATTTCTGTAGCCTATGAGTTACATAATAGTCATACTTCATTATTATTAACGGGTGAACGATCCCCGATCTCCGTAATGACGTCACGCCACGTGGCCGTGACACCCGTGCCACTTCAGTGCAACTGTATTAACTTGAAAACCGGCATTAACACGCCATTACGTTCGCTTCCTTGTCTGTCCACAAGATGGAGCCCCAGATGCATAGTTTACTTGCATCCGTCCGAGCTACATGAGTCAGGCAAATCTGGTCGAATTCCATTTCAAAGTTGTAACAGAAAAAGGTCCAGGGCATTGCTGGAAGCGCCTCTACTCGTCTGATTGAAAATGCTGCCTCCGAGCAGTGTGACAGCTCTCAGTCGCCCCCATCATTGTCATGGTCATCATGTTCAAACATCCAATCCTTCAATTCCAGAAGCTCTTAAGTGGATTTCTTGCCATTGATTTTTTTTTTTTTTGCAGAGACACATGCAAGAACAGGCAAAGCCTGACACACACGCACACACACACACACACACAGACACACACCCTAGTACAGGGCAGAGAAGTACATGTGTCCCGAAGTCACCGTGAGTCCGAGTCGAGTCCGAGTCTTTAGGGATCGAGTCCGAGTCAAGTCCGAGTCTTTAGGGTCCGAGTCTGAGTCGAGTCTCGAGTCATTTTTCTCTATTGTTGAACGGCGATCGACACTGAGCATGCCTTTGCGCGTGTTGATGGAAAGGAAGCGGAAAAGAATGGAATTTCTTTTAAGCCGAAAAAGAGGGAAAGACTCGTCGAGAGTCATTGACCTAGATTCCCGAGTCGAGTCCGAGTCTATAGGGCGCGAGTCCGAGTCGAGTCTCGAGTCCCGTTTTTGGTGACTACCTCTCTGGTACAGGGCTATTCCACTACTTTGCTCAGAATGCCGCATTGTCATAAGCCCAATGGGCCAGGGGCCGGAATGCAACAAACACCACCACCGCACCTATTTAAACTAGCATACTTCCCATTAAAAGGTCTTCAATTCTATGCAACAATGTTGCATTCTCGTTTGTAACAAGCAACATCTAAAACAACAACACACAAATTGTGGAAAACAGCAGCCGCTCACTTAAGCTACAACACATTTATAGTGCATCTGTTTAGGTAAAGAACAGAATCTCACTCAGCCTCAACCCTCAACCAAAAAATTCTAGTGCCTCTGGTGAGGTAAAAAGCAGCATCTCAGATAGATAAAACATGTTTTTTTTTAAATTTTTAGGATTGCTCTGAGGGCCAGAAAATTCGGCCCGCGGGCCGCCAGTTGAATGGCCCTGCCCTAGTATGACCTCTGCATACCAGCATAGCTTGGCTTCCAACATGCAGCTCATTTTCCTCAATAAAACAGTCTGCACAGGTACCTGTGCGAGGACGTGCATGTGGCTATCTGTTCATATTCTTGGTGTCTCACCAGTGACGATTAGGGCCGCAACTAACAATTTCTTTAATAGTCCATTAGTTGACGAGTACTGAAACGATGAATCGAGTAATCGGTCGGATATTTTTCCTTAAAAATAACCCCAGAAATATTCACAGCGACACAGAAATGAATCAAATGTAGTCAGTTTTGGTTCATTTTAGCCAACAAATTTACAACAATTAAGTTTATTAGTCCAACACAAACTCATAACAAGTAATTTATGCACTAATATTTTGATGTTTTTCTTCATTCATTTCATATTATCATTTATTATCAATAATGTTCAATAATATTAATCATTTGTAAGTAATAGTTTATAGTTTTACTGACATTCATTAATTTAGGGAGGAGCCGAAACCACTGGAGCTTGGGTGTCCCACATTAGGCAGTGGCCCACATGAGACAATCCACACTATTGATAGCGATGTGAAAAGATATTCATGAAATCCCTTCAACACTTGCTTTAAAAATATTTGCTCATCTTCTCCACACCTCAATAGATTACTTTGGCGGGGAGTTCCGGTTAAAGTTCTAGGCTGAACGTCACTTCTGGTGGCATTTATTTTGCTGCGTCTTCGACTATTTTTGTGTTTTATGTCTATTCAGTGGGAGAACACACCTATCGCGCTATTTAAAAATGATGGTGGTAACTTACGGTGTGCTATTCTACACAAAAATACTTTGTGCGGATCTATGCCCCACAAACACATGATTCAACAATCTGTGCATTCCGTTCCATGCAAAACGGTGAGCAAAGCTGGATGGATGATCTATTATTTGTCATAGAGCGAACTGTAGTAAGCAGATTTTGAAACGGTGTGGGTTTTGTATGACAGATTCAGCCACTTCTGTCCACTATGACTTTACATAGGCAACTACAGAGTGGTTATACAGCACGCCACCCCCCCCCCCCCAGACCTTAGGCTGAGCAGCGCCGCGGGTTCTCTTCCTCTCTCCGCCTTTTCTGCAATGCTTCATCCCAGTTTCCGTTTAATCCATTTAATCATGTCACTATCTCTCAAATAAAGAATGAAAAAAACTGTGCTGCTCAGTAGCTCAGTTGGTTAGGCAGAGCGCTGGAAAGCACGCATATGCCTTAATGGTGCGGTGAGTCGGTGGTTTGAATCTCGCCACCGACGTATTTCCCGCATGTCTGCCGCCCCCATCTTCACCTGTTTCCGCTAACCCTAATAAATAAAGCTTGGAAAAAACAGCATGAATGGGCGCACAAAAAAATAACTTAATAACTAAATAACTTTGAAAAAGTAATAATGCATTCTGTGTATTGTGCACCCGCCCCCTACGCACCAGAGAAGAAGGAGATTTCACTGATGAGGAGCCAGCGGTCTGCAAAGAAGAAGGTGCAGCGAAGTATCTGCGCGGGCCGGCCTCCGAGCGGCAGCAGGATGGGCCGCGAAGACGCGTCCTTCAGGTCCTCCAGGGGCACGGACAGCCTCAGCGGGGGCACCGACCACTCCTGGAGGAGGGAGGGCTTGAACAGACACTCCACCTTGTTGAAGACCCGCACACCCTGCGTGTGGCGGTTGTTGCTGTGCACCTGGGGAGACACGGCAAGATTCAAGATTCATTTTAAAATTCAAGATCAATTTGAATTCATCATATTGCTGTTGTGATTCCTGGTAGTGGTTCTAAATAACTACCACATGTAAAGGTGCGTGCTTGGTGTACTGGATTTTCAGTGAACTCGCTTTTTGGGCCCAATCTTAGCCAAGTTCCAACAATAGCAATTGCCACCTAGGCTTAAAGCCCTACGAGAGTGTTGTTTGAACTCTCACAACACGCCAGAGCTACTGGCAAAATAATGTAAGCATGAATGGAGGCTCACGGGAGTAATAACAATTATGATCAATTCAGACTGATCGCATATGCAACTCGATTCGATCTGGCCAACCAGCTGGTCTCATAAACACAAAGTAATTAAACCATACGAGAGAAAAGTGACGCGAGATGGTCGTAACTCATCGTTGTGTTTTCATCACAGGCCAGCACATTATTGCAAGCTGCAATGATGTAAGCAAAGATCGCAACTAGCCTTAACACCTGCCTGTCGGCAGAAACTATAACCGCATGGTTTTGCAAGGCAGAGAAAATAACCATTGGATGATAAATATAAAATAGACACTGGAGCTTAGGTGTCCCACATTAGGCAGTGGCCCACATTACGAAAATCCTTATCAACAATCAACTCATTGTGACAGTTGGTGAAGTTCATGCTAAAGGTTGTTCGTACCTAAAAAGAGCTAAATGATTTGTAGTTGCAGGGCAAATTGGTTTCCTTCAGCAGGCCACCAAGACGGACAGACTAACTCACAGCATAACAGCCACAGAGTGGCTTTCTGACCCGAGGGCTAACATGTGTCTTGGTCAAAGCTGAGAAATGTCCCTGAGCTTTGGAGGAGAAAAGCTTTTAGCCACGGCTAATGAGACCAGGAAAAGGCTGCTTTTACCAACCAGCCTGTTCAGAACACATTTGTCTCTGGTTCCACAACTGGAATCGGTTCCCCCAAGAGGAAATGCAATGTTTCGTTGGGGTTTATTCTAATGACCTGTTTTATAGTGGGGATGTTGTTCATTCATTTTATTTATTTGTTTTGCTAAATTAATAATGCGGCCCATTTCTCATCTTCACCCTCAATCTTGATGTGTTTTCACTGAGTAAAAATGTGTTTACACAAAGTTAGTCATTTCCTTTTTACTTCAATCTAGGGCTGCAACTAACAGTTATTTTGATAAATATTGGTACTGCAAACTTTTTGCGGTTCCACTATCTCCATGTAATGCTAACATTTCCATTTTTAGTATATTTTATTTAATATTTTAGTATTAGCATGGAAGAGCCTACTCCTCCGTGCTAACTTATTGTGTTTTCACCCATTATGTGTCGTTGTGGGGCTTAACAGGATTCAGTGTCCAAGAGAGTGGGCGGGGCCATGACACTGGGAATGCCAACTGACAACATATATTCAACACGTTTCAGTGGAGAGCGGGCCAAACAAGTAACTGATTATTCGTAGCAATTTAATCGATTATCAAATTAGTTGACGATTATTTAAATAATCAATTAATCGATTCATCGGTTGCAGCTCGACGTCAGTCAGTATTAATTTCACTGAGTTGAGTTTTTTGGGAAATTATTTTTTGTGTGCAAGCGACATTTTACATTTTATTGACAGTGAAGTGGGGAAGCAGACCTGAGTGCAGAATACCTCTGCCGGAGACAGGAATCGATCTCATGACAAGCTGCATGCGCTGCGAGACTAAAGCCACAAGAACAAGAGTGTATGGGGTTTGTATGGGTTGAAGCCGTCTATTGAGGCTAAAAAGTTGCTCGCCCTAGTGATTTGCTATTGCCGAAGCATGGTCCGCAGATTGGGGACCTTTGCAGTAATAAATATACCCACTCTATTCCACACAAGCGCGCGCGCGCACACACACACACACACACACACACACACACACACACACACACACACCAACATACAAGCTGAAACAGTTGGGACACACGTATATGCACAAATTCAGGACACACACACACATTGAAACAGTTGTGCAACGGTTAAGCTACGCACATGGCAGAAACAGTTGGGCAACACTCATACACACACACACACACACAAACACACAACAAAGGCAGCAGCTGTGTCAGTAACTAGGTACTAACATGTAACTGATGCCATCGTACTTAGGCATGCCACTTGCACACTAGCCTCACACACACAAGTATACACACACACACACACACACACACACACACACACACACACACAAACTCATACAAACACACACACACACGGAATGTTGACGTCTATCATTGAAGATAAATGTGAGGTACGAGTCATTTCTGCTCATGTGTACATGTGAGAACCCAGCTGGACTGTCACACAGTGTCAACTGCAGACTTACACAGACGTCCTACAGAAAACTGAAAAGAACTGAACAGAAAACTGAACAGAACTGAACAAAAAACTGTACAGAACTG
>OMKY01254408.1:7514-18420 GCA_900302395.1 Bregmaceros cantori
TTGTAAAACTAGCATTGAAAACGTTTCGTGGTCTATGCTTTTCCAGGCTGCTTTGAAACGTCATTCAGCGTACGTTTAAAGACAATAAAATGCATGTATTTGTTCTGGTAGGTAAAGTACTAGGGGGGCTAGTGAAATCTCACTCACAGTTCCAAGTCTCCCATACAGTTAAATGCCTTCTTGGTACGTACCATAGGAAATGGTGTAGTTGTTGTTGTTGTTGTTGTTGTTGTTGTTGTAGACAACGTTTCAAAGACCTTTTTGATATTGCCAATATTTTTAAACATCGCGATATTCAATATTATTGATGTATTGCCCAAGCCTACAACATACATTCCAGTATGAATTTTTGGTTGGTGTTTTCCTTTAGCTATTGTGTCCACAGAGTATTCGGAGGACAAAATAAAGTGGAGAGAAAATGAGAGAAAAAAAAGCAATGTGACTCATTCTTAACCTGTTTGAAAAACAACAAATTAAGAGCAGCCTCCACATCAGCTGTCCACAGCATGCAGGAAAACAACCCTCCACCAGAAACCTCCTTGCCATGCGTGTTTGCCAGGGCTTGAAAACAAAATTATTTTCTGTTCTGAACGGTTCAGGCAGGCCTATGTTTAACGTTTCTCGGAACCGCTCCGCCAACAAAATATCGGTCCTGAACCTGCTCGGAACGCTAGGATTTCGTTCATTCTTAAAGTTCCTTATAGTGTGATATAGTTTATACAAAATATATTTATTTTGTATAAACTTTTTAATTCAGGTTTAAAATGGCATTACATTCGCTTCCTCATCTGTCCACAAGATGGAGCCCCAGATGCATGGGGCTTCTTGACTGACAGTGAAAGTTGGATGGATGCACAACTGGAAATTGTGTCCTAGACATAAGATATATCAAAATATATAGAGAACAAAAAAAAGCAAAACGATTTTAATCGGTTTTGTGGATTTTGAATGTTCCGTTTTTGTTCCGGAACATTTGAAAAAATCTTTTTCCGTTTCCGTTTCCGCTCCTCGTAAAATTAAGCAAAATTCTGTTTGTTTTCGGTTTTCGTTCCTTGAACCAGTTTGAAGCCCTGGGGTTCGCCTCTCGTTACTTTATTTTTTAATCTGAAGTAAAGTGCCGCTACGGGGACTGGATCTGTGGCGCACTCGGTTATACCGCTTTGTCCATACGCTCTTGTTTTAGTTTTGTTTTGGGTTTAGTGTCGCAGTGTACGCAGTGGTTGTGAGATCAATTCTCGTCTCTGGCTTAAGCATGCTGCAGGTCTGCAGCCTCCCCCCACCCTCTTTCACAATAAGCCTGTCAATGAAATAGAAAAATGGGACTTGTGCCCAAATAATAACTTGAAAGTGTAGTTTTGGGGGCTCACGTTGGCCGAGTGGTTATGGACACCGCACCTAACGCAACCCCATTCATGTTAGTAGCGCTGTGTCTACCGCACCGTCCGCAGTGTCGCGAGTTCGACTACGCTCGTCGACTTGTCTGCAATGTCTACCCCCAATCTCTTCAACCCAGTTTCCGACTAATCCTATCCAATAAAGATGCAAAAGCGCAGGAAAAAATAACTAAAACAAAAAAAGAAAGTGTAGCTTTGGGCCAAATCAAGTAGAATGTCAAAGTGTTCGGTCAAGCTACAACACAAACTGTCTCTCTACACACAAACTCTTAAACTTCCACTCACTTAGAGTTATAATCGGCAAATCTGCATTTTGATTTGAGTCATTTTGGATTTCACTCATGAATCATAATCATAAAAGCTCATATAATCACCTAATCTGATTACACAAAAGCCAAATAAAGCATTCTCTTATGGCAAAAAAAAAAAAAAAAAATCAAGCCCATTTTTGCAGAAGAACCCCTACCACACTCTCATATGATGCACACCACATTTGTACTAAATAATGTTGTACCAAAGCCCTGAATTGGAGTGTATTTTGAAAGTAATCCCAATGCAAAGTCTGATTTTAATTTTGTAACTAGTCTAAGAAGACTATGTACATAATTACCTGCGCCACGGAAGCAGGTTATCTTTTTCGTCGCGTTGGTTTGTCGCCAGGATAACTGAATAAATTGTGCACGGATCTGGATGAAATGTTGTAGAGTTGTTGGAAATGACCAACGGCAGAAGTGAATCTTGATGCATTTCTGGAGCCTATAAGCAACATGAACATACTTGATCACCAACTTACCGATAGATCGCTGGGCACTTACCGCGGTCACGTGACCAGACTTCCGGGTCGCGGTGGCCGCTGGGTAATGTAGTTGGCATGTTCGCCGGTGGCGTCAATTGCAATCGCGCTACTCTACGAGCACTTGCATTGATAATGGGTTGCCACACATACTGCTAGGACAAAAATTCCTGTTTTTTGTACCACTACGGCACATGTTTGCATTCTCTGAGTGCTCCTAGTTATTATTATTATTAATATTAACCCATAACTATAATCAATGGCAAGACAACATCTACGAATGGTCAGCACTCGGCATACTGACCCTAAACAGAACACTGCATTGGTGCCTCTGGAGAAGGATGAGTCATGTTGTTGGTGCACATTCTGCTACAAGTGGAGACAGTGAAGAATGAATTAAATGAATTGTAAGGGATTACTTTTAAAAAGTAGCCTTCAGCAGTGCTGCATGCGGACACAATGCATCCACTGCTATGGGAAATTATCTCTCACACTGCACCCATCATTATATAACTTCTCTCGTCATCCTGTGACTTTATATCTTCTTTGCATAGTCTGGAATTGTATGAGTCCCTTCACTCCCTCCTCTCTCTTTCTCTTCCTCTCAGTCTCCCTCTCTTTCTCTCCTCAGCTGTAACTAATTCATCGATTAGTTGGCGATAATCGATAAGTGAATTCGTTGCCAACTATTCACTGTTATCCAATGCATTCATTATGCATTCTGTGTAACCAATGTCTAAAAGTCTCATATAAAATAGCACAGATATATTTCACATAAATCAATGTGAAAAGTAAACAATTTATGCAATATCAATTAATAGTTGGTGAATTTAGTAGTTACAGCCTACTACTTCTGTTCATCTGTTGTTTGATACAGTGTTGGGAAGTAACTTGCAATCTGTTTCCAGTGACGGGAGGTCAAATGGAATAACGTACTGCTAGTCCCTTACAACTACATTCAACATTATGTAAATGGGTTTAACCGGAATAACATCATCCAAAAAAAGACAAAAACTGGTATTCGGTATAGAATTATGACTTTAATTTGCATGGGAATTATTTAAGAAACAATCATTTGAACGTGTGAAAATGTTTATTGGTGTGTTGAAACTGTTTTATTCATTTTTTACTATTTCAGTGCCAACCAAGTTCATGCACTTGGCACTGTGTAGGTGAAGGTCCACCAAATGTTCTGTAAAAATTTGATTTAAATTTAACAGATAATATTGTTAACTACTTTCTTTTATTTATTTTTTAATTCTATTTTCTGACTAGCACACACATTTTTCTCTCTAATTTGGCGATGAGTTGAAATGAACCTTCCCAACCCTGGCTATTCATTTCTTTGAATCTCTCTGCTTCCCTCCTTCTGATCCCTGCACTCTGCTTCCATTAGGAACCCGCCGGGCAGTGGCAGCGCCACTCCAGACAGTGTGAAGAAGAGCCTCCTCCGCTCCCACGAGCTCCACTACCCGGCAACCTCCTTCTCCTCTGTCTCTTCTTCATCCTCCTCTTCATCTCTCTCACCCTCGCCTGACGGATACAGCAAAGGCAGCTTAGCTGACTATCAGTCACTGCAGCTGGGGCTGCTGCCTGCCACCCCGCTCTCCCACCACCACCACCACACCCCCCGCCGCTCTGCTTCCCTTCCCCGCAGGATGCGCAATCTCAGCGGGGCCGAGTCGGTCACCATATCCTCTCACTTGGAGCTGATCTCCAGAGGTCCAGATGGACGATTTGCCTCGCCGCCTTTTGGCGAAGGCGAGATCCAGGCAACGATGGACAGGAAGTCTTCTCGTAGCTTCCGGCGCTCAGCCTCACTTCCGTCCCGCCGGCGTGGCGGCGGTGGTGAGGGTCCTCGTGCAGGAAGAGAGAGCTGGGATGCGTGCGAGCCTCCATTTGTTCTCGCCGTGGACCTGCCATCAAGCTGTGCTCCCAGCGGTGCTCGCTCCATAACGGAGCAGCAGCCGTCATCACTAAAAGAACACTACCGGTCAGATAGCACTACGTTAGACAACGCTAGCGTGGACTGGAGGGCCAACTCTCCTGGCGCAGATCCAGTTGGCCCTGTCTACCCAGTCATGAAGCCGGCCATTCTGGGGCCCTCGACAACTGCTAGCACGCTGGTTCTTCAGATGGAGCACGAGCGTGAGCGTGGCAATCTCAGCCGCTGCCTGCAGCTGGCACAAGAGCGCGAGCAACTGGAGTGGCAGCTCAGGAAGTACACCCTAGAGAAGGGTTGTGACACACCGCCCCCACTTCCTCCTCGCTCATATACCCCAACGTTTTCAGCTCAAGCCCAGCCACACAATCCTTTCCAGCAGGGGATGCTGCCCGGTAGTAGTTCATTCCATTGTTTCACCGAGGCACAACGCCCACCGTCAGTACCGATTTTTGTAAAGCAGGAGTCAGAAATTGGCTACGCCACTCTTCCACACCTTTCCAACAATCGTTCTCCACTCTCAAAAGATGTGTCCAGACAGGAAAGCCGAGCGAATTCCCTACGACGTGTGGCGACACGTCAAAATAGCTCTTCCTCCGCATCCATGGAATGGAGAAGGTTGGCGGCAGCCTCGCCTTCGCCACACATCTTCAAAGGAGCTATCGGCGCAGGTCTTCGCCAATGCACAGGCCAGACAGCTGAGGCAAAAGCACGATATGAAAGTGCTTTTGTAGAAATGAGTGTTGATGGCCCGGAGTTGGATGCTACGGCGCCTCAGCTTAGTGCTGTCGGGTCGTCCATGCTTAATGGTGTGAATGACAGGAGATTTCGATCCCTGACCCCGTCGCCTGGTCAGAGTTTCGAAATGACTGTTAAGCCTCCCAAGCCGCCAGACCATCTATCGAGGACAGCCAGTCTTCGCACGAACAAACACCGCACCGCGGAGCGGCGTGCCCATAGTTTGGACTACAGACGGCACACACAGTCAGAATTCCTGCCACCTGACGCCTGGGTGGACTCCCTCTGCCAGGAGAACTCCTCTACATCGCTCATGTCATGTCAAAACACGCTGCCACGTTCCAGAGGGAAGACAGCTACACTACACAACTCCAGCAGCTTCTCTCAGACGACTTCGAGGCTCCCGTCACCAGGCTCCCAACCAGGACAAGAGGAGCCGTCTCCACCCAGTCCTGCATACCTGACTGTGCAGACACCGACAGATCCTCTGATTTCAACAGACTGCAGCCCAGATCCTGACAAGCCCAAACGGACGTGGAGTGTGCTCTCTCTGGATGCGCTGCGGTGGCCTACCAACAGGGGACCTGAGACCGATGCATCAAAAGAAACGATGGAAGATGCGGCTGAAATAGAACACCCCTCATGTGGCCCAAGTCCCAGCATCTCAAACGGTCCTCGTTTCCCCATCTCCCCAAATGGTGAAGCCATGAGAGATGATGTTCACATGGAACACGCCAGTCACGGAGCAGAAGACCTACACGGTTACGTGGTGGTTGCACATAACCCTGCCACCCGAGGGAGCTATAGCAGCTACGCAAGCAGCGGACGTGGAAGCATGGAGACGAGCACCCCTCGTCTAATGCGTTTGTCGACTGCCCTGTCACAGTGTCCCGACGAACTGGACGAAAAACACCCTGTGTTTGCGCCACTTGCAGACCGGATGAAAGGAAGGTATTATTAATGCGACGTGAATGATCATTAGGGAATATATTAGAGGATTCTCAGTCATATCCGTCATGGTTAAGAAGGCCCCGCCCACTATTCTGACTGCCCGCTATTCCAACTTCCAACTTATTTCAATTCAGTGTCAAATTATTTGAAAAGCACAATTAATGATGATGGATATTATTATATTTTCTATAACTTTGCATCACAGAATAGGAAAAATGATGATGTAATGAATAGTGAAATATCAACAGCATTAATACATTACGTTTTAGGATTTCTAGTAGTAGTAGTAGTAGTAGTTGTAGTTGTAGTAGTAGTAGTAGTAGTAGTAGTAGTAGTTGTAGTAGTAGTAGTAGTAGTAGTAGTAGTAGTAGTAGTAGTAGTAGTAGTAGAAGTTGTAGTTGTAGTTGTAGTAGTAGTAGTAGTAGTAGTAGTTGTAGTAGTAGTAGTAGTAGTAGTAGAAGTTGTAGTTGTAATAGTAGTAGTAGTAGTAGTAGTAGTTGTAGTTGTAGTAGTAGTAGTGGTAGTATTAGTAGTCTGCTAGCCATTTTCAACAATGCGTACATTACATTTTTAAATGTATGATTATTTCAAATATCCAACATATTAATGTACAAATTAGACATAGTAGTAGAATTTTAGTTTGAAACATCAAAGTTTAAATGAATTATCTTGTAGGCATATGTATTGCATTCATTTGAGCGTCATAGAGGACAAAGCCAAACACATTGCTATTTTCATGGAAAAGCATGTATGAATTATGCATTATTGTCCCAGATAAGGTGTTATTCAATATGGCATCTTCGCACCTGTAAGCCCCTCGGGTCCTTCCTTTGCCTCTGCCTGGCCATTGATGTATTGTGTACATACAATTCCCTGCATTGCTTCACTGAATAGGGGCGTTTTCAAGTCAACATGTTTATCCAGGGTCTGTCTCGGTTTAACCGAGAACTAGTTTCTGAGTTGTCCCGGTAGTGGTGAACGCGGCAAGCGAATCCTAGCGCGTGCTAATTCATAGCTCGTCTCGCCCCGAGCTTAACCCGAGGATATCGAGCTCTGACTCGGGTCAGCGTGATCTGAAACGGGACGCGCTAGAAGCCGTATCACACTGAGAAAGGGAATGTCTCACCTGGGATACATATCGGAGTCTGTCCTTCATACAAAAAGGGTAAAACGTATTGATTTATTTTAACATCCCCCTGGTGCATCCAGCAAAAGCGACAAGCTTCCCGGCTAGAGCCAGAGAGGGCTAAAGAAATTGAGACTAAGTCCCGTCTTACCCCCGCGTCCGTCAGGACTGTTGACACACCAGGGCATTTGCACGGGCCGGCGCATATTTCAATCATTACCCAACAGTATCGGAGAGGGGCCCGTGAGTTCCCGTCCCACTGCAGTTTATTTTTGCTTCTGCTGTCTTCAACACACTACACGGCGTAGAACAGGATCATATATCCATTTTTTTGGGGGCGCCTATGACTCATAACAGGAAAAAGTCTCCTCCACGGCCAGCATACACACACATGCACAAATGTGTCTCGGGGGGAGCGAAGGCAAATCACCCGACACACCCCCAGCCCCTCCAGTTCGTTCCCAAAACAAACCCGCGCTAAACCCGCGCTGCTGTTGTCATGTCATTCTGTGTAAGTTTGTCAGCCTGTGATTTAACCTCGTGGATTAATGCACATCTCTTGGTGTCAAAAACAGATAATTCGGCAACACATTGATAGTCTGCCTGGGACAGCTAGTGCTGGAGTTGTAAGATGTGTATCTTTTTCTGCAGGCGTCGAGTGTCCGTGGATGAGGCCTACGAGTGGGATGAAGACATGGCATCAGGACTCCAGACAGACACCTACTCTGGTACTGCTCCACGCTGCCTCCACACAGCTTAACACTGAATCCATGACTTTAAAAGGAAATGCCATTTTTCTTAGCATGTAAGCAGAGATGGCAAAAGTACCCAGATTTCTTTCTTGAGTAAAAGTAAAATACAACTTGAGTAAGACTGCAAAATACTGATGCAAATACCCACTCAAGTAAAGTAAAAAGTACTCAAAAGTATTTTTGGAAGTAGAAAGTACAGGCTCTAAATTGTATTTAAAAGTATGTTTGGAAATATAAAGTACAAAGTACAATAAATAGACGTGTATACAGAAAACACGTTTTTTTTTTCATTGTTAGAATGTCATTGTTACTGTTTGAATAAAATATTAACAAGCTGGCGTAATTTACTTAACTTAAAGTTTATAAATGTACCAAACATTGAAGATCTGAAACATTAGCAAATCATGCTCATAGGCCCAACTATTAATAGCAAAGAACTGAGGGTTTACACAATTTAGTAATATGAAGGCATAGTTTTTAATATAAAAAGAATGTATAAAAAAAAAACTAAAATGTACTTTTCCCTCTTTCGAGAAAAGTAAGGAGTATATTTTTGTTAAAAACATGCTGAGTACAGGTAAAAAGTCATCAGAGAAAAAAGTACTTCTAAAAGTACAGAAATTCGAAAATTCTACTTACGTACAGTACTTAAGTATTTGTACTTTGTCACTTGCCATCTCTGGATGGTAGTTCAGAATTTTCATGACTTGTGGAGGTGGGGTGGCCGCTCTAACCACCAGGGGGGTTGAAGAATCCCATCTCCGGCAATCTCCATGTCCAAAGCGCGGCCACATTTCAGACCAGCACCTCAGTGGGTCCTGAGACCTGGTGTGGCCTGGCTGATTTGCGCTCGTGGAGAAGTGAATTTATGGGTGGATGTGCATGTGAACTGCGCCATGCTGGCCTAAAGTAAACCAGTGGAAAAGAGATTAAAAGTGCCCTTGGACAAGAAGCTGAGCCCAGAAATGCCCCCAATGTATCGCGGTTGAGCACCGTTGATGAGTGATTGAGCACATCATTTCCCAATTGGGATTACCAGAGTAGTTCTTAAAGAACACCACACCCGGGCGGCACGTGGTGGCAGAGTGGTTAGAGGCCACCGACCACAGGCCGAGCAGCGCCGCGGCTTCTCATTCCCTCTCGGGCTTTTCTGCAATGTCTCCCCCTGACTCTTCATTCCAGTTTCTGATTTAATCCTATATCTATCTCTCAATAAAGAATGAGAATAGGCGCTTGCGCCCCCCCCCCCCCAAAAAAAAATAAAAGAACAGCAACTCAACTCAATAGATTTTTATATCGCGCCAAAATCGCAGCCGAAGCCGCCTCAAGGCGCTTCACAATGTTTTTTGATTTTGAATGATTTTGTTTTTAGATTTTGATTTAAGAAATATAGCAGCTATTTACCGTGATTGCCCAGTTAAGGACAGTAATTTGAATTGGTTAAAAACGTCTTTAACAGAGGACTGGAAAGAAGAAAGAGGAGATTGAGATTTTCAATCAATCTCGATCTCGGCCTAGTTGAAAAAATACCTACAGTTTTTCGATTAGCTAACAGAACTCCCTTAACAGAGGACTGGAGAAAAGAGGGGATTGAGATTTTCAATCAATCTCAATCTCGGCCTAGCTGAAGAAATAACTACTGGTTTTGATTATTTGTTGTTGATGTTAATTCGTTTCAGGAACACTACACCCATCACTAATTTCCCTATCGTCTGAAAGTTTTCACCATAAGAACCTGAGACACTGAATAATATGACTCAATACATCACTGTTAATCATATTCACATTTAGGGACTGCAGGCTACTGACTCTGCACTTTGTCGACAACGCCTTATAACACTTAAAACAGTGTCCTTTTCAACAATGAACCCACTATCCTCAGTGAATTGTAACCCTCTATTCATTACAAAACTGAACCCACTACGAAACATAAATTAGCATCCAACTTTACCCACTACACTATATGAAACCACACCCTCTATCCTCTATGCAATTCAACACAAGTCTGCGTTCTGAAACCTAACCCACTATCCTTCCCAAAGCTTAACCCACTCTCATTTGAAAAACACAGTGTATATGAAATCACTCCCCTTTCCCCATATAGTGCACTATATGGGGCACACACCAGTTCGTAGGGGTGTCTCCATGTACCCTATATAGAACACTAAAAGTATCCCACAAGTAGTGAGCATCGATGTAGCAATATAACCCAAAATGCATTGCAAGACATTTTAAAAATGACCTAAACTACAAAAACACGGCACAGCAGGAGTAAATAGCTACTAACCACGGCAAATAGATATAAATGTAAGTACTTTTGACTTTCTGTGATAATTGTTGAATTTTATAATTATATATATTATGATAATTTAGACGTCACCGACGCTAGTGTCCGAAATCTCGGCCATTGCTGTTGAGTGTACTATAAGTGAGTGCACTATATGGGGAGTAGGGAGTAGGGGATTTCGGACACAGCCAGTGTGCATATATATACAGTGTACGTATATATAGTTTGTGTAAAATGTATTAGTCACATTATCCCTAATGTAATCCATTTACATAATAAAAGTAAAGTTTGTTTTAATAATTAGTAATCTAGATCACCTATTTCAAAAATGTATTTATATGACACTACAGTCCATTACTAATCAACTTTAGCCTGGCGAGCCAGAACCAATGCATCATCCATGCATCGCTCATCGCTAGACGTTTCATCGGGTCTGGTAAAACTAGGGTCGAAAAACGTATTAAAAAAGTGTCAATCGTGTTATCCAATCACAGCGCAGTAGGTGGGCCAAGCGGCTTGGAGGCAACCAAACTCCGCCCACGTCTTGCATCATCCATACCAAACTCCGCCCACATTTCGTTTCAAATAATTTGATTGGTCCGCCCATATGCGGGATTGGTTTTCCCAGACATGTGCGAAAATGGCCACTGTGATCTAGGTTTGGATCGGGTCATTTCATATTTTCAAATGCTATTCTATTAGATTAGAATAGACGAGTTTACCCGCGAAATACAGGTGGCTGGCATTTTGTCCCGCCGGGATGAAACAGACTTCCGGTGTCTGTATGAGTTCCATTTAATCTCGTCATAGTTGACCGCGGTGGCTCACAAAAAACACACAAAACGCTCACCAATTCCAAATTCGACCACTAGATGTCGGTCTGTGACTTTTACATAAATATTGATAAAATACAGTCAAAATAC
>OMKY01254415.1:0-11345 GCA_900302395.1 Bregmaceros cantori
TGTTTCCGCTAACGCCGGGTTTCCACCAAGAAATGCGTCACGCCGACACCCAACAATGCCACGCCATTGTACCTGCGCACCTGCGTATCCACTTTGTTTCCATCAGCTAGCACGCAGAGCGCTGAGGGCAGTGCGCTGAAGGCTGCAGGACAAATTTGGCGCGTAGTTGGCTTTGCCCAGAGCACCAGCAGATACGTCACTTTCCCTTTTCTCTAGCCGGTTTTGTGTGTGTGTGTGTGTGTGTAATATGAGAGGGAGAGACCAAGGAAGAGAAAGAGAACACGCAGTGAAAGTCGGCGGTGTAATAATAATAAATACATAAATAATAATAATAATAATAAACCTGCGTGTTTGTGTGTGTGCGCGCGCGTGTGCTTATGTTTGTGTGTGGTGCCGTCCCGTTTTTGAAACCGCTGTGCAAGGTGACGTGCTATCCTTTATTTGTTAAGATATAGAGGTAAAGTACTTCATTTAGTCGCATATACATATACGTGGACAGTAAAATTCTTCCTCCGCATTTAATATCCATTAAGATGGGTTACTACCGCGGACAGCGGGATAATGTTTCTGTTTCACGTGCGATCAGCACGGTTGAAACAGGAGCACATGCACGCGCGCGCGCGCGCGCACACACACACACACACAAATTCAATTGCTAGCTGCAGCCACAACAAGTATAGAGCGGCTATCCTTTCAGCTGCCGCGACACCGACTGCATATTGCGACCGGCGCGGACGCACGCACACACACACGCACACACACACACACACAAGTGTGCCCGTGGCTGGTGCTGTAAAATCCCTCGGCTCTAGAAGCGCATGGTGGGTCCACCAATTCAATTGCTCAACACGCCTGTCAATCATGGAATAAAAGGCACCCCGCCCCCTCGCGCTGGCCCGTTGGCGGCGTGGCGTTGGCAGCGCTGCCTGGTGGGGTATGCACTGATGGCTGCAACACCTTTGTTTATTGCCGTGGGGCTGTTGGGCGTCGGCGTGGCGCATTGCTTGGTGGAAATCGGGCATGAGTTTTGGAGGGGGGCCCAGACACACCAAACCTTCATTAGAATGCACCATGGGGAGATAACAATATCAAGGGTGTCTGTCTGTCTCAATGCACATGTGTGACGCATGTTTGGGTGTGTGTCTGTCTCTATGTGGATGTCTGTCTACACGAGTGTGTCTGCCTGATTGTTTCTGTGTTGTATCTGTGTTTCTGTGCGCATGTGAATTTGCATGTCCATCTCAGTGCACTCGTATGTCTGCATGTTGCTGGGAGCATGTGCGTCAGGATGTATGTGAGTGTGTGTGTCTGTGTGGGTGCCTGTGTGGGTGTTTGTGCGTGTATGAGTGGTGAGTCATGTATGTATCTGTGGTACTGTGTACCAGTGTGGGTGTGTGTGTGTGCACGCACTATGATTTATTCTGTATGGCGGGTCCATGTGTCACAGCGTGATAAATCCTACGCAGACGGTTCGTGTAGGTAAATTGGTGTGCGGGCATGCTTACTGCGTTTCCGAGTGTGCCGTTGAGAGCATGAGAAATATGAGGCACTGCAGATGAAATATGATGCGTTCCCGGCAATAGCAAATGCTGTTAAATTCACGTTGAGTTATGGTCACCCATGTACTTTTTTGGTGGGGGGGTAAAAAAAAGAGCATGTGTGGATCAACCACTGACAAGATGTTTTGAACAGCTTAGTGATGTGTGTTACAAATTCCCAGTCTCAAAGACGACACTTGCCACGACACCAGGGGGCGCATGTTTGGAGGTACGCTGAGCTCAGGACGTGACGTAGATGTTCAGACAAACTACACGCAAACTTTATGATCCATACAGAACCGAGGAACGCAAGTGCGTCTATGATGGATGAGTTCAACGGATGGCATTATTTAGGGACAGAGCGACAGGCAGGGCTCCGAACCGGTTCAAAGAACGGAAACGAAAACCGAAAACAAACAGAATTTTACAGAATTTTATGAGGAGCGGAAACGAAAAAAGATGTATTCAACTGTTCTGGAACAGAAACGGAACATTATGAAATCCACAAAACCGGTTAAAAATGTTTTTTTTGTTTTCTAAATAATTTAACATACTCTATGTCTGAGAGACTATTTCCATCCACTTTCACTGTCAGTCGTAAAGGCCCATGTATCTGGAGCTCCATCTTGTGGACAAATGAGGAAGCAAATATAATGGCGTTTTCACATGAATACAGTTGCACTGAAGTTTCGGTAAAGCCGCTACGTCACACGGTCAGGACGTAATGGTAACGCCGTTGTGTTAGCGCTCTTACTATGTGATTAATGAGCGTTCCGATGTGTGTGTGTACGTATATGCGAGGGATCATCAATGTGCGTGTCCTTGCCTAGTTACTGAATATACTATCGATGAAACTGACCATGCATCCCTCGAATTGGAGGACGCTGCCAATGCTGATTCTGGGCCTGGTCATAGCGGGAGCCAAAACGGCATGAAGAATTAAACAGGTAATGAGCATATCTAGCAATCGGGGTGACTTAGAAGAATGTTGAGAGGCATGAGGGAAGTTTCCAATTGGCCTTTTATGATGAACCTACAGTGAAAGTGCCTTTGATTCGTTACTATTATAAGGAAATATTGTGTTCTATTAATGAATCTATCAATGAATAAATACAACTTTTTCCTTAATAAATACATCAAATACAGCACTGTAGTCATCATTGATAAGCTTATGATCCACGTATGTTAATAATCTTCATATTGGATGGTCTCAGCTGCCAGAAAGCTAGCTTTACCAATGTTTGGGTTATTATACAATTCTGGAATGTTAAATCCAGATCTTAACCCTTCCACCCCACCCAGAAAATATGCTATTCCCTGACAGTCTGCCTTATAGTCTGGTGCCATTATGGGTTGTCATTGAAAGAAATATATATTTAGAACTCATAAAATTGAACAGCTGGAGTTTACAGCAAAGTATCACTTTAGAAATTATTTGATTAATGTTTTCTTTCTAAAAATAGTGATCCAAACGTTACCCCTTCGCAACGATGCTTAATGCAAAGCATTAAAGAAAACAAGACAGTTCTCTGCATGCAGCTAATCATTTAATCAACCCGACGCGGCACCGCCACTCGACACACCCGCCCGTGTGAAGGCACATTTCTCCTCCGCCATGACGCGAGCCTCAGAGAATTTGAGCTTTTTGATTCTTTTTTTGGCCCAACTCGGCGGAGGCAGCATGCGTGGGGCTCATTACCACAGACTAATCGGCCTATCGGTGTGGAAAGCCTTGATTAGACCATGCTTGGCTAGTGGCAGTGGGAGGCCAGGAAAGCTACTCAATATACATTAAACATTCAAAACATCTGCTGTGAGAGTGCGTCATCATGAAGGTGTCTCATTTACACCCACTGAAAAGCCATTTTGTTTTTCTCCTTAGTCGCTTGGCTCACAACATTTATTTTGACAGATTTGAAGTGTTTCTTGTATATTCTAATCCTATTAAAGCTGTACTATTCATGATTCTGGTGACTGGGATAATTTACCCACCATTCCTAGGACTCACAGGGAATTTGGATTTGTTGGAAGTGATGAAGATCATATGCACTAAACTAATAAAAACATTGTGCATGTGTGTGGAACAGTGTCTGTGCTTTTGTGTGTATTTTTTTAATGATCTGTAGCTAGGTATATACTGTAGATCAGAGGAATGCTTGGTCAAAAATGTTGTATCTGTCTGAGATACTGTTCTTTACCGCTGCAGTCCGGCCCCTGGCTCATTGGGCTTCTGACAATGCGGCCCTCTGAGCAAAGTAATTGAGTAGCCCTGCTGTAGATAGTGAGGGGAATTTTGGTTGGTTCCTCAACCGCACGAGTCACTTTCTGTTCCCCATCAATCACCCCATTCATACTAAGCCACGGGCAAAAACAAAAGTCGGCACCTATGGTCAACAGCAGCGTCCATTGCCACAACTAAATGTGTATGGTGTGACTTTGGGACTCTACTGTTGGGTGTGGCATAGCCCCTTCTGCTGCTTAAACAACAATATAGTGCTGTTGAACAACATAACAACAGAAAGTTAGTAAAAATGATGAAGGATCAGTATAGTCTTATTATTCAATGTTATTATTCTAAAGTTCTGCCCCATCTGTTGTTTTTCCATGCCAGTAGCCTTGGCACAATCTGCTGCCTGTAGAGTACCTGGCATGACATTCAGCTGTATAAATAAATGAAGAATAAAAGCACAAAGCAACAATGGTTGGCCAGATAATAGCAGCAAATCTCCACCCACTAGCCACAACTGAACAGACTTCGAGTTTTGCATGAGAATGAGGTGACTTTCATGACCCAAACATTTAGTTCAGGTTGGTTGTTTTATTTTTTATTTTTACAACCCATTCTCAGCTTTATTAAGCATTATGGGGAATGGATATGCGTAAAAGCAAACTCATGACTCCCCGCGCCATTATAACAAATGCTGTCACTAACACGTTACTATGTAACGCTTAACTCGCGTTTTTGTAACGTTTCAAGCAACGAGTAACACATAACGAGTTACACCTTAGAAAAACGTAGTTTGATTAAAGTTGCTTACCCCAAAATACCCAAAAAAAAAGAGTACTCCTTGACTTTCCAGGCCATATAAATGAGTTAAATAATGGAGAAAGGAGAGATCACCATTGACGTCGCCGTTGAAAAAAAAGAAGCCTACATAAACGTCATATCCGCTGATATATTATTGTTCGCTCCCAGGCGGCAGGCAAAGTCGGCACATTTAAAAGCAAATCAGCAATTGGATTGCCATTAAAATTATATTATTGTTATAATAATTAATATTAACAATTAATATTAAATAATAAAAATTAACCCAGTATGTTTATATAAATTTGACTCATATCCTCAACCCCAACTGTGAATATGATGCCATACATGCGACCGACTGCTCTCTCTCGCTGGCTACCATTATCTCTCTACCTTCATTCGCTCATGACCGACCACTCTCTCTCCCGCTCGCTTCCATGCTCTCTCTACCTCCATTCCTCACAACGGACCGCTCGCTCTCCCTCAACATATTTTCTGTTATTTATTTATTATCTAATTTATGTTCATTAGTGTAAAGAGACTTCTGACATTTTTTTAGACATTATTTATATGAAGTCAAGTTCGCAGACTTTTATTTGTCAGATACAAATACTCGCATGATTCATTTTATTTTATAAAAATGTTATGTTATTTTAGAAAATGTTGTCATGGTGAGTCACTGTGTGAGCAAAGTCAAATGTCAGACGTTCACACCTCTGTTTACAGTGTGTAAATTATAACCCACTTTAAATGTGTTGGTAATTCTAGTTGTTTTACTTTTTCAAGATGGTTTGACTAAATATAATTCAAAGTAAAGAAAAGTAACTAAAGTAATCTAACTTAGTTACTTTAAAGATAAAGTAACGATTAATCTAACTTAGTTACTTCTAGAAGAAAGTAACGAGTAATCTAACTTAGTTACTTTTTCGAAGTAACTGTGGCACCACTTTGCAGTGCCCTGTCTTAACAGATGGATCTATGCATAAGTTGCTTTACAAGTTATCATTGTCACAGACAGGCACAATCTAAAACATAACCTCTGTAATGGCAGATATATACAATCAGATAATGTCAGAATATGTCTGGAGGGTTCATTTTTTAAGCTATACTGGACATTAGACTGGACATTAGCCGGGTATTCGCTAGCTAAGCTATGAGCTAAGTAGGAAAGCATGGCCGAACCCCACACATGAGGAAGCATCACTGACTTATAGCTGATGGGAGGGCACATCCGATGATGTCACAACTTGTAGCCAATCAGGACAATGGAGGCGTGACTCTACAAATCACATTCCCATAACACCTCTCAATTCTGTTGGCCATGGTAAGAAATGGAAGGGAGAAACAAACCTTGTTTGTATTTCAGCAGAAGTTCCCAAATGCCGCGGCGTGCGTACGGGTCCACACCAGCCGTGGGCTCATCCAGGATCACCACTTTAGAACCGCCCACAAACGCGATGGCTACGGACAGCTTCCTCTGCATCCCACCTGTGCAGACAGTGAGGGATTTTATCTTTTTGAGCCTTTGAATTGGAAGTTTGTCTGATCTTTATCAGTTTATTGCTATGTTGTGATTACACAGAATTTGACTTTGAAGTTTGGAGCAGCTCCCTGGTAGAGATTCACAAATACATAAGCAGAAATACAATACAAATAAACATATAAATACATATTTACCCCCAACTCCTCTCCCAACACTACTGGACATATGGGGTCTGTACCGACATGGTGTGTACTGAATTGAACCTCCCATACTATGACAGTTTGGTTCATATAGCATTACATATATAAATATGAATTTAATTATTCAAAGCAAATTGAATAAATAACAGGTCTTATTTGGAAACAATGTTGTGTCTACCTGCTTTTTCATTCACCCCCAAGGTGTATGCACATAATACATGAATTATTCAGTGTATGTTTGAACTACAGTGGCACATGTATAACAAGACATTTGCAAAACATCCTATGGGGATAAACAATATAAAATGCTTCACCACTGCCACATTGGGCAGAAGATGCCAGACTGCCACTCGCCCTAACCCATCCCCCCAACCCCCCTATCCACCAAGCATTTATAGTGCATCTGTTTCCAGTGCTTCTAGTGAGGAGGTAAAGAACTGTAACTCAGGTATACTGTATAAAACATGTTTGTTTGTTTGTTTGTTTGTTTTTTTTGGGGGGGGAGGGAGGGTGTCTCACGACCCGGTACCCGGTGGTTGGCACCCCTGACATAGTTGAAGTTGTACAGTTCAAGTTAAATTATGATCATTTACAATAGCAGCGATTGCCTTCCTCAGTATGTTGACCCAGGATCATGTTATGTTGTTTAAGAGTCTCCCCAGGGCATCCAGCAAAAGTGACAAGCTTCATGACTAGAGCCAGAGAGAGATCAAGAAACCAAGGCCTCACAGAATGCAAAGGCTCTGTCTCCTAATCCCTTCGTCCATCGAGGCTGTTGTTCATGGCCTTTGGGTGCTTAATCTAACTACAAACTATACATTAGCTTTGTTAATAAAGGATTTCCAAATACATCTATATCTATTAAGAGTAATGGACATGACATAAATGATATGTTCTGTATAGCATGAATGTAGAGCTTATCGTACTGCACTGGTACATATGTTTGTCAGCAAAGCCTCCTGTGGCAAAATTGCCTTGACCACTGCTGCGCTGAGGGCACTACTGATGGCGTGCTAATATGGCAGAAATGTCAATGCTGATTAACCTTTGTCATAATCTGCTAACACCTCCTCTGTGAGAGCAGTAGGACGGGAGAGCTATTTATTGGGCATGGTGGTGGCTTGCCGGTTTTACTTGTACTCAGTATATTTTGAACAAAAATGTCTGTACTTCTACTCCTTACTTTTCCCAAAACAGGCTCGCTACTTTTTTTTGTGCATCGATGGTAGGTGGTAGGGACATGTATAGTGTGAATGAGTCAGTAGGGGGCAGTAGCGCCAACAGATATTAATTTCAATGTTCGACAGTGTCATTTATGAACCTTAAGTGAAGTAAATTAGGCTAGGTTTTTAGCTACTTATTCAAACATTCAAACATTGTAAAACCTGCATTGTGAATGTGCATTTTTATATACAATTTCATTTTTTTACTTTGTACTTTATACTTTCAAAAATACTTCTCTCAAAAATACTCTACTCAAGTACCTATTTGGATCAGTGCTATGTAGTCAATTAACTCTCGCTTGCCCAATGACGCATCGCCGCGTCATACTAACACAGTTTTAATCATTTTAATTGATTTAAAAAAAATATTTAACCAAACATTTTACCGCGTTTATTTCTTTCATAAGCGAGTTCAGAAGTCCATTTTTACCGGAAAAAATGGCCCCTTGCCGAACGTCACTTCTTGGGGCTGCAACTGTGACGTCAGAATGTCCCATTCAGCGGCAGCCAAAAGATCGATGGCCGATTTTAACGCCCCCCCCTTGGCTAGGAAAAGTTTGTTTTCACTGGTAGCAAGCTTACCGACGAACACAGCGAGCATTCCCGTCGAGCGCGTGTGGATTCCCGCAACTGGGACAAAGCCAGCTCGATCGACCACCTCTGGAAGATGCATCACGGAGCTATCTCACGTGAAGTAGTAACGTAAGTTTTACACTTTGATATTTCAAAAATTGAAAATGTGAGATTTTCTTGACAAATGACATACAGTTGTTTTCAGCACAAAACAGGCTATCCGAAAATATATATCTTGGAAAGATTGGGTCATTCGTACGTTCAACACACACAAGGTAATGGAAAAACGAATGTGTTTTTTAGATTCGAAGCCGTTTCTCAGAAATTACCGGATACCATATACATACTGATTTTTTAATATAATTTTAATTAGATAAATAACGTTTAATTAGATAAATAATAATAATAATAATAATAATAATGTGAAAATGCTGAAAAACCTTAATGATGATTAAAAACCATGATTCTATTTTTTTATGTCTCATGTTTAATTCTATAACTTCACTACAAAGGCCAAGATTTTGCGAGGCTTTTGGGTGATGCTAGTTTGAAAAAAAGGAGCCAAAATGTGTATAGCTATGATTTTGTTTCATAGGCTTTATCCAGGGTTATTTGACACATGGTAAATCACCTAAGAGAGAGCCTGTTCCAGGCCTGGGCATCTGAGGGTTAAGTAAGAAATGTGGGTACTTTTGCCATATCTGCTGATATGCAAGATTGTGTTTGATGTCTTAGACAATAAAGATATTTTTGTTTTGCATGTATTTATTTATTCACAAGTTTTTTTTCCCATTTCATAGACAATTAATGTGAAGGGGGACAAGAGAGTGAGCAAACAGACATGAGCATGACATAAGTTGGTGAGGGGAAGCGATCTCAACAGCTATGTGCGCTGTGAGACTAAGCCACGGGCACAAGACTGTATGTAAATGTGTAATCAGTATCCTAATCTAGAGCAGCGCTGCAACCAAGCCCCTCGTTCAAGTCTCAAGTCTTCTTGGGCAAGTCAAGTTCCAAGTCAACTCCAAGTCACGTCATCATTAGCATGCTGTAATTTTAGCTCCACATTCTGATTTTAATAAAGTAGTGTAGTAATAAAGTAATGCTAGTATAAAAGCAAAACTATTGTTTGCTTATGACTTTATTAAAATCAGATTGTAGAGCTAAAATTACAGCATGTTAATCATGACTTGGAGTTCACTTGGGATTTGACTTGCCCAAGAAGACTTGAGACTTGAACGGAAGACTTGGTCGCATCTCTGCAGCAGAGCGTCATACATCATTTATAAGGATCATTAAGGATCTTCAAGCAATGATGGGTGATTCTGAAAGTCATCTGGAGAAGGGGGGAAGTGACGCAGCAGTGGATACATACATAAGGTGTCCATTGAGTCATTCAAGATCATTTTATTTTTCATCGTAGAGGTATTCTTTAGTATTGCTGCCGAGTGCATGATAGAATTTCTCAGGAGACAGCTGAATTCCCACAGGAAGTCGCAGTGACCACACTGCCAGACATTGCTCTGGTGTCAAATATTACAAGGCATGTGGTCCTGCTCGAGTTAACAGTTCGAAACAGTTACTAGGAACTAGTAAGTGAATGTCGAAGCAGGGGATGAAGGGCCTGATGCAACCCCACTGAGTTTGGTTGCAGAGGATTCATCGTCCAGTTTCTAGCTCGGGCGAAGTTGGGAGACAAGAGAGAAGCCACCCGAGATCACAGATGTCTCCACAGACAGATGTCTCCACAGACACCCGAGATCACAGATGTCTCCACAGATGTCTCCACAGACAGCTGGAAAAGATTTCCAGCTGTCTGTGGATCATGTGGGGTGAATCGTATGCTATTCAGACACAAGCCTACTCACCCCGGATGGGTTGGCTTGGTTAGATTGTCTGTTGCCAGACCCATTGACCCCAAAATACCCTGTAAATCCAGGACTTGACACTAATAATATGTGAGTTGCACTTAAAAGTGTAGATTAGAAATATTGTCACATGCTACTGTTGCATTCATCAATAAAATATAGATTTGCTGATGAGATATGTATTACTCACAGTAAAATTTATCAAAAATGAGAATTCCCTTAGTCACCTGTAACAAGTCATTGTCCTAGATTAGCACTCAAAACTATATGCAAGTTTTCAACGGTGACGAATGACAACCCACACTTTGATTTCAGTCTATGGCAAATTTCGATGACACACCCCGTTGCACATGGCAATCAGCTTAGCTCACACTAATCAAAGCCGCAGAGTGGTGTAGCGGGACTGCGCCGCTTCATGCTGTCGCTGCTAACCTGCTGGCCAGAAGCAGGTGCCTGATTGCAAGTTCCACAACAGCGGTTAAGTTCGTTAAGCACCAGCACCTCCATGCAAAGTGGGTGCAAGCCGACTGTGCCTGGCGTGGTCTAAATGTACATACAGTAGGAGGAAGGTTTAATTATCCGCCATCATAGAGCTAAATGTCAGCGCCGTGGACCCGGAATCCACAGTAAGCAATGAGTCATCAATGCATTATTGTCAGAATAGAGGTTTACATGCCTACCCAATCAAATATATTTGTTAACATTATGCTGGTGAATTCTTCCATTAAAGGTTGCAATGAATAATCAACTGATGAAAAGACCATATTAAATCTTTTTCTTTTTTTTTTTCAAAATTAAACTTGCAGTCTTTTTGTTTTACAAAACAAATTTATGTTGAGCAAGACTGTGGTGATTTTATTTATTTTTTTAATCTGTGTTAATAATACCGGAGGCAATATTTTCTGTTAGAAAACAAAACCAAGGCAAACAATAATACCAAACAAAGCCACATATAAAGTAACCCTCGGGAGTGAATGGGGTATTTAATCAGACCCATTCATTCATCATGAATGATTTATTCAACACAAAAATCAAGCTGGAGACGGACACACAATTAGTGTTTACTAATTCTAATTCTAAAAAAAAAAAAAATTGTCAGCAGTTGACAGGGTTTATTGGACCACAATGTGAAACTAAGGAAATCTGAGTGTGTTGTTATGATTCGTATAGCTAATATGAAGGAATATGGACTCAGTCAGAGAAAAGGTTGGATGCCTTTCCAGGCCATCCGTTTGATACAGAAAATCAAGAAGCAAACACAAAACAATTGCAGCACACACTGTGCAAAAAGGATAAACAAATCACCAGTGTACAGGTAAAGCGAGTCTCTGGACACAGTAACAATAAATGTTCATATCAAAAGAGTCTTGGTGTGAGTACTCATCTCCGGAAGGTGGTCCGTGACCGACGAGCCCGATCCGGAGGTGGAAGAGGT
>OMKY01254416.1:0-11986 GCA_900302395.1 Bregmaceros cantori
TACCCACCCCTGTTCTGGAGGCTATAACTAAAGAATGGAAACAGGTAGAATAGTGATACCCACCCCTGTTCTGGAGGCTATAACTAAAGAATGGAAACAGGTAGAATAGTGATACCCACCCCTGTTCTGGAGGCTATAACTAAAGAATGGAAACAGGTAGAATAGTGATACCCACCCCTGTTCTGGAGGCTATAACTAAAGAATGGAAACAGGTAGAAACAAGTGGTTTTAGTGATACCCACCCCTGTTCTGGAGGCTATAACTAAAGAATGGAAACAGGTAGAATAGTGATACCCACCCCTGTTCTGGAGGCTATAACTGAAGAATGAAAACAGGTAGAATAGTGATACCCACCCCTGTTCTGGAGAATATAACTAAAGAATGGAAACAGGTAGAATAGTGATACCCACCCCTGTTCTGGAGGCTATAACTAAAGAATGGAAACAGGTAGAATAGTGATACCCACCCCTGTTCTGGAGGCTATAACTAAAGAATGGAAACAGGTAGAATAGTTATACCCACCCCTGTTCTGGAGGCTATAACTAAAGAATGGAAACAGGGAGATGATAAAGGAGAGTCTGAAGTTTACTTTGCCATGTGTTTTGTTGACAAGGACACAGAACTTAATTTTCTCTGGGTCTTGTAAAAAAACACTCACATGTTGAAAAAAACTTTGGCATTGGGACGTGCCGAATTATTTTATTTTTAAGTTATTACGTTTTTAAGTTTCCACTTTGTTGACAGGGTTAGCGTGAAGGGGGATGAGAGAGGGGAGAGGGGCAGACCTGCAGCATGCTTATGCCGGTGAGGGGAAACGATCTCACATCTGGGGTGGCTGTAGCTCTGTTGGTAGAGCGACCGTGTGACTGTGACTGGAGGGTTGAAAACAAAAAGGTTGGAGGTTCGAATCCCGCCTCCGACAGTCTCCATGCTAAAGAGTCCTTGGGCAAGACACTGAACGCCAGGGCGAGCGCCCTGTATGGCAGCAGCCGCCATTGGCGTGTGAATGTGTGATTGAGAGGTCGCTGTAAAACGCTCTGAGTGCCACTATGTGGTAGAAAAGCGCTATATGAATGGAAATCTTTATTTCTTTCCTTCTTTCTGTATGCTTCTGTGAGACTAAGCCACAGGCACAAAACTGTTTTGGGATGGATGAAGGAGTCTTACCGAGCTAGCCCCGTTTAAAAGTATGTTTAAATCCTTCACAGTTGGTTACGTCTTCCAAACTGCTGAAAGTTAAAATTCTGTGTTGTCGTTTGTTGAACAGACACCTGCAGCCCCCGGCCCTGGAGGTCCGTCTCGTTCCCGACCCCCCGCCCCGAGTGTCCCGGCTCTGGTCCGGTGCCGGTCCATCAGCGCGGTGCCTGGCGGCCGGCCCGTGGAGCTCTGGGGCCAGCTCAGTGCTCAGCTCAGCGCTCCTCAACCCCATCAGGGTTAGTGCACTCCTGGCAGGCTGACGGAGCCTCTGTCTGAGTTTGATTGATGCGTGGGCTCCGTTTAGTCGTTTCAGAGGAGGAGAAGAAGAAGAAAAAACACAGCCCGAGCCCAACGGACCCAAATAACGCACTCAGCAATCTGGCCTGCCAATCCCCGGGAGGAAACACAGTCTTCTACAAAAAGCAAAGCAGATTTATCGTGAGCGTTGATAACGCACTTCTATCGACGAGATGTCTCTGAAGCTGCAGCGATATATAAAACATTAGCTGTTTCATATAATGTGACACTGGGCATCTCCTGTGATTTAGCTCAAGATAGCATGGACGAGGTTACGGTTCGTTTCAGTCACAGTAGTCGTTACGGAACAAGCCGGAACAAATGCATCGTCCGCGCATCGCACGCGACTAGAACGATCATTGGGTCTGGATTAACCTAGCTCGAAAAAAAGTGTCAATCAAATGAAGTTATCCAATCACAGCGGAGTAGGCGTGACCAGTGGCGTGGAGGACCACGTCTTGATTCGAACAAGGCCCGCTGATTGGCCGCCCGAATTTGGGGTGGTTGGCTAATTGGTCCACCGGACCGTCTCGTTGCGTGCGATGTGTGGACGATTCGTTGGTTGTGGCTTGTCAGGCTACTATAGCTAGTGACAAACCGACTACGGTGACTAAGCGACCTGCTCACTCCTGCAATCGAGTAGGATTGAAATAAACTATTTCACTAGTCGATTAATTACTGATTATTTTCATTTTTGTAATTATATAACTGACGCAACTTCCCGGAGCACTGCTCAGTGCTTTAAACAGTGTGAAGCTAGGGAGGGGCGGTGGCAGAGTGGTTATAAACCCTGCCCTCCAGACCACAGGACGAGCAGCGCCTCTTCGGGTGTTCTGCTATGTCTCCCCGCCGACTCTTCATCTCGGTTTCCGACTTAATCCTACCGCTATCTCTCCGATTAAAGAATCAAAAACGGGTGTAGCGCCCAAAAAATAATTAAAAAAATAAATAAACAGTGTGACGCTGAGCGTCAATAGAGCTCAGTTATTCACTGCATTTATTTTATGACGTAGGAGGAAATTGGGCTTCCCCTCCTAGAAAGACCAGCAACCGCCACTGGTACACACCCAACCATGCAGGGTGCCTTCCATAAGTGTGACCTCGTGTTTACACCTTGAGGAGAAATTCATATGTAATAAAGTTCCATATTAGATTACAATCAGTATCGTTGAATCATAAAGAAAGGTCCTCTATTGCATCACAGTAGCATGAAGCCACTGTCAGCTCCACAACCCCTGACTTATTTATTTTTCTTATTCTATAGACAACGTGTGAAAGGGGGATGAGACAAGTGGATGTGCACTTTATGCAGATATGGGCAGAGTAGCCATAAAAGTGACTTAAGTAAAAGTATTGTTACCTTAGCAAAATATTACTCAAGTAAAAGTAAAAAATAGTCATTCAAATAGTTACTCAAGTAAAAGTAAAAAAGTACTCCACAAAAAAGTTACTTACGGAGCAAAAGTACTAAGTAACTTTCAGTAAAAAAAGAAAACAAATCAGAGAGAGACAGAGAGAGAGAGGAAGAGAGAGAGAGAGAGATAGAGAGAGAAAGAGTGAAAGAGACCGAGAGAGGGCCCGAGAGGGAAAGAGAGAGAGAGAGAGAGAGAGAGAGCGCGCAAGCTATGACGCCAACATATGTGCCAACAGTTCCCAACGGGTGTCGCTAAAGGCCAAGTTAATGTAATGAGTAGCTAATTGCTGATGTCTCAGTAAAAAGTAGTTTCTTTCACCTCAAATTTACTCAAGTAAAAGTAGAAAGTAACTTGTAAAAAATGTACTGCAAAAGTTAAAAAGTACACAAAAAATTGTAACGGAGTAAATGTAATGAGTTACTGCCCATCTCTGAATACATGATGTTTGAGGGGAAGTGATCACAAGCCGCTGTCAGCTAAGCTACAGCAGCAAGATTTTGTGTGGGGCTGGCTCTCGTTGCAGAGCCTTTAACCACTACGCCGCGGGGGCCGGCCACATAACCAATGGTTTTAAGTTTTCAGAAGTAATAAGACTTCCACATGCTCACTAACTCCAGGCTCCTCGTGTCCCAAGTTCCCCTTAGACCCCATTCCCGTCCGGAAACAATTGCAGTGAACATTTCATGTCAATAGAAGACACAATCCACCAGCCTGATTGGTTGATGTTTTTGATACAAGCACTAATTAATGACTTCATATTCTGCTGTCAATCACACTTTTAATGAAGTGACCATGTGACTTGCAGAGGCGGAGAGAGAGAGCGTGCACGGAACCTCGCCATCTCCTGGGAGGTAAAGGCACAGAAATACACACATGCAGACATATATGTACACAACGCACACACAGACGCACACCTATCCCCTACTCCCTACCCCCCATATAGTGCACAAACTTATAGTGCACTCAACAGCAACTGCCGACATTTCAGACACTAGAGTTGGCGCCGTCAAATTATTATAAAATATAATTATAAAAAAATAAAATTATAAAATTCAATAATCATCAGAAAAGTCAAAAGTACTTACATTATTACTATATTACTCCTGCTGTGTAATTTTTTTGAAGTTCAGGTCATTTTTAAAACGTCTTGAAATGCATTATTGCTTCGTCTACGGTACATCCGATGCTCATTACTTTTTGCGGTGCATTGTCGGATACTTTCAGTGCACTATATAGGGTACATGGAGAATTCGGACAGCCCTACAAAATGGCGTGCGCCCCATATAGTGCACTAAATAGGGGATAGGGCGATTTTGGACACAGCCATTGAAAAATTGTAGAGTTTGCATGTTTTCATTGCTTAAATGTTACATGTCTGTGAGCTGGCTACCATCAGTGCTTCGGCTGGTAGATGATGGAGGCGGATAAGAGCCAGTAATCGGGCCAACTTCGACTGCCTTCCAGGAACATCATGACGGGTCCATCTTAGCAAGGACTTCAGGAGGACCTCCTCACTGTGCACCTGCAGCAGGTCTGCCTTCAAGCAGGCCTCCATCTGTGCTTCCTGTAGCACCGGCACACAGGCATGATTGGAAAGTAACTCTCTCACCTGATCTCCTCATGTGTCCTACAGAAAACAAGATGTCAAGAGACATATTGCCAGAATGGAAGGAATTACACAATTTTCAGACAGTAGAGATCATCTTCTTTACATTGTAAGTTGCTGTGTTCAGATATCATTTGGGGAGAATATTACATCAACATCACTACACATACTTTTGTCTTACAATAGCTGGGATTGGGGAAAGTTACTTGTTAAAGGCAATGCCTTAGGGCTACAAGTTACTCATACAGAATTGCAATCAGTCATGTAATCCACATTTTAAAAGTAAAGTAAGGGATTACATCCAATTACCTTTAGATTATGCTTAAATGGCAAATGAAAGGTGGATAAGAGCGCGGGGACAAGCGGACGTGCAGCATATGACCGTGTGGGGAAGCAATCTTATAGCACTACGCGTGCTGTGATCAAAACCACAGCAACAATCTAGTCTATGTGGGGGCAGCTCCAGACCAAGGATTTTTAATAAAATAAATTTAATAATGACACACACCCCGTCCAATAAGTTTAAGACAAAACATAGAAATGCAACAGCACAAAAGAGGGCACATTTAGCTAATTCATTACCACACCATTCATTAATAAATATATGGATATATTCCCATGTCTGACTGCATGAGGGACTTTACACATAAAGCCATAGATGCATTCTTAACAATTAAATGTGGTTCAAAATGAATAGCTACTAGTCACCTGCATGTCTAGAAAATCCTCAGTGGTGGACAGCTGCTCGTAGTTTTCCTCTATGAATTGGCTGGCCCTCCGCTGGAGGTCCACAGCTCCATAGGTCCGTGCCAGTGAGGACAGAGTCAGACATGAGGACACGCTCAGCATCACCGCTAGGAACTCACTGCAGTAGGCCAAGAGCACTGGTACCTGTGCCACGAGAACTTATGAGAACGTTGGTGGGGGCAATTTTGTATGAGACAGAGGGCTTTCTCTACAGCTTTAAAGGAGAACACCACCGAAGATTACTTACTGAAATATCGATACATACTGTACCTATCATCCTGCATCTGTGCACTCAACTCTCAACTCAACTCAACAGATTTCACTTAGCGCCAAAGTCGCAGCCGGAGCTGCCTCGAGGTGCTTCACAAAAGTGATTTTGTTTTTAGATTTTAGTTTAAGAAATATAGCGGCTGCTTACTTAACTACCTTTCAACCTTGATTGCCCACTTGTGGAAAGTAATAAGGATTGGTTACAGAACTCCTTCAACAGAGGACTGAAGAAAAGAAAGAGGAGATTAAGATTTTCAATACCAATCTAGTTGAAAAAATACCTGCAGTTTTTGATTAGTGGTTGTTAATGTAAAATGTTAATTCATTTTGATTGGTTAACAGAACTGATTTAATGGAAGACAGGATAGAAGAGGAGATTGATCATTTCAATCAATCTCAATCTGAATCTCATTTTCGTACCAAACAATTAATTACAAGAATATCTTCCTTCTGGTGCATAGCAGGTCCTTGATATCCCAACAACACTCAACACTCTGAAACATTCACGCATGTTTCAGAAAACCCATGATAGAAGAACATTGTCACCAGTTTAAGGTTGGTAGTTCGAATCTCGGATCCGACACTCTCTATGCCAGAGTGTCCTTGAACCACCTGCCATGTCATGTCAGCAATTGGCGTCTGAATGTGTGCAATTATTTAGTTTCATGTTTGGGATTACTAGAGTATTCAAAATAAAATAATAATTATCGTGGGATGTCCATGTACCGATGTATCAATGAAAATGAAATTCTGGCTCAGACAAATGAAAAAGAATATCAGGTGAATTGCCTTAATGAGAGACATTTCTTGCAATTTCCTAATGCAGGGCAGTCAGTTGCCTCATGTGTTACAGTGAAATATAGTGTTGAACAGTTGAACCTAATGTTAGACACTTTCCAAAGTTGGCTTTTACCATAGTTTCACTGACATTCATTAGTTTAGGGAGGAGCCATAGACGCTGGATCTTAGGTGTCCCACATTAGGCAGTGGCCCTCATTAGGTGATGGAATCATGTGATGGAAATGAGGGTTTGGGGGGATAATCAGTCTCTTTTCCACACTGTACCTGGAGGAAGGCGGCCAGTTGGAACAGCATGTCCACATTGTCATCAGTGATGGCCACTTTCCCAGTATAGGCATAGTCGAGGAATAGCAGCACTGCCTCGGGAGGCTGGTTGGCCAGCGTGACACACCCGGCGTCTCCCTCACGCATGTTCACCTCAAACATGGCTCTGTAGATATTTGAACAGGGTTGGAATGACATGACTTGCATGGCATAGGGAGGTGTTGTAACGTGGGCACGCGGTGGCAGAGTGGTTATAGAGCACGTCCCGTCAGACCACAGGTCTGGCAGTGCCACGGGTTCTAATCCCCTGTCCGGCTTTTCTGCAATGTCTCCCCCGCTGACTCTTCATCGCAGTTTCCGATTTAATCCTATCACTATCTCTTCTATAAGGAAAGAAGAAAAGAAAAAAATAATTTTAAAATGCGGGGTCCGCGTTGGCCGAGTGGTTATGGACACCGCACCTAACGCGACCCCATTCATGTTACTTGTTAGTGGCGCTGCGTCTACCGCAGCATCTGCAGTGTCGCGAGTTCGACTACGCTCGTCGACTTGTCTGCAATGTCTACCCCCGATCTCTTCAACCCAGTTTCCGACTAATCCTATCCAATAAAGATGGAAAAATGGTGCTGACGCCGGAAAAAATAACTTAAAAAAATGGAACAAAATCATTCTATTTTGGGGTTGACCCGCACCCCTGAGCTAGATTGGCAAGGATGTAGTTCTGATCTCATGAAGACATTTATTCCGAAAGTACACAATCGATTTGGATGACATTTCCCGGATATATTATGAGGTACTCTCCAAAAACTCTTTAAGGTTTACGGCAGCTAACAACATCAACTTACTCCACATTAAATGTTACTTTATAATCTGTCGTGTGTTGTTTAAGGACTCGCCTATTTTGCTGTGTGTGTAATAGTAATATATGTATTTTGTTTATACTGCATATTGCGAACATTTATATATTTGTACTATTGTGTACAACTGTAAATCTGAGGAACATCAACTGCAAGACATGTTGCATATAAATAAAGTTTCTTTCAAAACGTTATTAATTTATTATTTATTATTAATTTATTATTTATTATTGATAGGGTTAGTGTGAAACTGGGCTGGAGGCAGGTGCCTTACCGACTCAGCCAGCACGATATGAATAAAGTTGTAATTGACTTGTCAATTCAAATTATTTGAGCTGAATTTCATTGGCAAAGAAGTATTTGAGACCTGCTTGTTTGGCCAACTCACACTCCTGTTTAGATTTCAATGAAAGTATAGCTTACAAAATTACGACATTATTACATCATACATAACATATAATGGCTTGAGTCTGGACAGTGAGCTGCCTGAAGCCCTCACGATGCTGAACAGCTGTATTTTTTCTGTTCATGCACCCAAACAGACATTTACCTGAAGAAGTCACTGCAGGCAGTCAGGACACACCTGACGTGAATAAGATTAGATTAGATACAATATTCATCACAACATTGTTACATTGTTATTGTACATAGGTATATAAAATAAAACTCAATATATTGAATGGATAGACGTATGAGAAAAATGAGAGATGGCACACATTTTCATAGCAAACATCTCTTTTTCCATTCACAAAAGCACAACACAAAGACATTCAGGGATATCATCACATTCACTAATGTATAAATAGCAGCATGTGCTGTTTACACACACACACACACATTCAGTAAATAAACTCTTTGACAGTGCTGCTTGAGATGGAGACAGATCCTTTAAGTCTATTCTAGGCCAACAAATGGTTTGGTTATTACAATTCTCAAAGTAAAGTAAAGTGGACGAGAGTGTGGGGGAGCAGCAGACTTCTGGCGGTGAGGGGAAGCGAACGACTGCTGCGAATATGCAACAAAGCCATCCCCCAGGAATATGTATTTGGTTGGAAATAGTATTTCTTATTCACATTTAGGGGAAACTTATCAATATTCCCTCAACACTATAGATCAGTTTGGCCAGGAAATACAGGGGGCCGCCCTTCTGCAACGCACTTCCGGTGTCTGTATGTTGCCTATGTAGTCATCGTACCGGACCACGGTGGCTCACACAAAACGCACACCAGCTCAACATCCGACCACTAGATGTCGCTCTGTGACCAGTTACACATCACCCCACTCACTTCGTTCATCACTTTGCATAAATAGTGATGAAATACAGTCAAAATCTAACTTGAATTTACTCACCGAGTGGTCACATGTTCTTCTGGACCTATAGGCTGGCTGCTTCTACTAGTAATTCCAACAAGAATGAGTAAATGGAATGGGTTGCATAGATTATTGAATCATGCTTTTGTGGGTCACAGATCTGATAGCATAAGGGTGTGGAATAGCACACCGCAAGTTACAACCATCTTTTCTGAATAACGCGGTAGGTGTGTGTTCCCGCTAAGTAAACATGTTAAAAAATAGCCAAAAATACGGCAAAATAATTGGAACCGGAAGTGACGTTCAGGCTAGACCTAGACGTTCAGCCTAACCGGAGGTACTCGCCAAACTCGTCTATTAGAGATTCCCGCTGCATAATGTGTGGTGATGTTGTTGCAACTCCAAAAGCAAACTGACCTGTGACAGGGAAAGGCTCTTTCGTGGCTGTGAATGGTGAAGTCAAAGAACAGCTCTCTCTCGCGCAGCCACCCCAGGGTGTCGAGCAGCCGCACGGCGTGAGCCGTTCTCTCCCCAAGGCCGGTTGGTCCACCACTAGAGTTGGGTCGTAGAGCACTACAAGTAGGGTTGGACGATATCCACATTCTCGTATCACAATATTGTGAATTGAAAATATCACGATATCTGATAAAAAGAAAAAAATGAGATATGAAGCCAACTGTATTCGACTGTATCAGTGCTTGATTATTTGCCTGGGAAGGACATTTGTGACTTTTAATACTCTTAACCTACTATTGAACAGCTTTCAAGACATAACCAGCACACATTGGTATAATTTAATATTGAATTTTGTATGAAATGTAAAATCATTCAGTAGTGGTGGGCTAGTAAATTATCACTCCCGGACTGTCGATTGCCTCCTCAGTACGTACCCTTAAAAATGAAAGCTTGTGTACAACAAGTACAACTCTAGTCAAAGACCTACCGACGATAATTCCGATATTGTGTATGGTACTGACGATATTTTGAAATATCACAATATACAATATTATTGTTATTTTGCCCAAACCTAACTACTAGTAAACCATTAGCAGACATCCAAGTCCCTTGTTCAAGTCTCAAGCCAAGTGCCGAGACAACTCCAAGTCAAGTCATCATTAACATGCTATAATTTTAGCTCCAGAATCTGATTTCAATGAAGTCAAAAGCAAGCAATAGTTTTGCTTTTATAATAGCATTGTTTGCTTTTTTTGCTACTTTATTAAGATCAGATTGTGGAGCTAAAATTACAGCATGTTAATGACGACTTGACTTGGAGTTGACTTGGGACTTGCCTTGACTTGAACGAGGGACTTGGTTGCATCTCTGTCACATTGGTCCACATTAATACACATTAAAACATGTGATCTAGACCTATTCAAACAGAGATATATTGGTACGCCTCACCTGTCATCCTGGTCACCGCCGCTGTCTTCAGCGAAACCTTCCCCTTCCACTCTGGGATCCATTGTGACCTGGCCAATGTGTACATGGAGGCAAAGAACTAGTAATTGAATGATTACAATAGTTTAGTATATAATTGAGTATGTGTGTTGTGTTGTATTTTAAGATTTCCCCTAGGGTGTGGGTGTGTCTGTCTGTCTGTATATGTGAGTGCATGTGCGTGCGAGACTAATCTTTAGAGGAAAAAAACACACTGCCATCCAGCCTGTGTGTTACTGAACCCATATCGGCGGTTTACATTTAATTATGATTTTTAAAGCAGAACATTAGTTTTACATAAACAAAAAGTATATTACAAAACATAGTAACATGTTGTACTACATTTTAAAATGTACAATCTAGACTAATATTCATTTCACCAGTGGATTGCGTGTAGTCATAATACTATCGTGTAGCGGTTCGCATTTCTAGGGGAAATTCTATGCACACTTGACACTCTGTGACACGCTGTGTCATCCAGTCCCATAACTGTATTGTGATGTCAGAGACACACCCACAGCACTGTCTGCCAAGACACAGCATTGTGATGTCAGAGACACACCCACAGCACTGTCTGCCAAGACACAGGGTGTTCCATTGTCCATCCTCATTCTGTTTTGACTCTTGAAGAATAAAGAGCTTTTATGATAGAGGCTGTGTCCTTCCTTTACACACATACCTCTACATTGGTGACCCTCCGACTGCTCTTGGAAGTTTCCCAGAGCGAGAACACACGCCAGGTACCGGCGTCTGACGCCACTGGGAGGACACTCGCCACAGCCGGACACTCGGATCTCTACGTTGGCGACCAGCTACCTCCAGCTGCCTCCCACCGGCACCGCAACGGTGCCTCTGCGGTCTACACGTGGCCCATCGGACGACTCTTCAGCCGTCTCAACTCACACTACGATCGCCGCCTGATCGTACCGGCGTCTGACGCCACTGGGAGGACACTCGCCACAGCCGGACACTCGGATCTCCACGTTGGCGACCAGCTACCTCCAGCTGCCTCCCACCGGCACCGCAATGGTCTACACATGGCCCATCGGACGACTCTACAGCCGTCTCAACTCACACTACGATCGCCGCCTGATTCGCACCCCGCAGCGGAGCCTGTCTCGCCAGTGCTACCCCGTCGATGCTGGTTCCGGGTAAAGCCGCATGCACGTCGCAGACGCCCGTCTCCGTGCTCCGTAGTTTACGTGAGGTATGAATGGGCCAGAACATTATTGTTGTGTTGTCTATCTGCAATATGAACATATTTCTCCTAAATCAGGGGTTTTGGACAATATAGAATTTTACACCAACATAGCAGTATATGTACCTCATTTTTATTTTCAAAAATACTTTTGAGTACATGTCAGAGCCTGTACATTTTATGTTGGCTTAAGTAGATACTTGGATCGGTACTTTTCTTTTACTCAAAGTGAAACGCAAGTCGGCTGCTCAGTGAAGCACGAAACCGCGAGAAACCCGCAGACCACAGCCTCTTCCTCCGTTTATTGGCATCGGTTGGGGTCTATTGACAGGCGGTGGTGTCCTCAGCGCATTTCGTGACCACCAAGAGAACAAAGCACTGCTTTTAAGCCACTTAATTGATGCTAATTCCCACTTTTAATTCAAGCGTGTATTGGCCATCAATGTTGGCTTCCGGGGAGTCGGGCGAGTCAGTTGATTTTGGCATTAATCACATCTGCTGCGCCAACTTCAATAGCTTACACTAATATATATATATATATATATATATATATATATATATATATATATATATATATGTAACG
>OMKY01254418.1:0-16020 GCA_900302395.1 Bregmaceros cantori
ACCCTAAGAATATACTACTACACACCAACCCTAAGAATATACTACTACACACCAACCCTAAGAATATACTACTACACACCAACCCTAAGAATATACTACTACACACCAACCCTAAGAATATACTACTACACACCAACCCTAAGAATATACTACTACAGATCAACCCTAAGAATATACTACTACACACCAACCCTAACAATATACTACTACACACCAACCCTAACAATATACTACTACACTCCAACCCTAAGAATATACTACTACACTCCAACCCTAAGAATATACTCCATCAACCCTAGAAGTGCCTCACTGTGTCCCAAATCACTCCCTATTCCCTATATAATGCACTATATGGGGCACACTTCTTTTGTAGGGGTGTCCAAATTCTCCATGTACCCTATATAGTGCACTATATGGCAGTTCCTCCAGAAAAAACATTATTTTTTATGCGATTCTGCGATCGCATAAAATCCCACATAATCAAGGAAAGAGCGCATCATCGCGGGGGTGCACATCATTCTAAAAGACGCACATATGGCACATAATTTTACAGCTGAACGCAGAAATCGCAGAATTATGTGAAATTGCCTGATTTCACGTATCCCGCATTTTCCGCATAAATTGTAATCAATTTTTTTTTTTTTTTTTTTGACTGACGGTCATCTCCCCCTTCAGCCAAATTGGTCCGGGTCGTGCGCAGTGACGTCCTCGTGTCACCAGACAATGGTGATGGTGTCTGGTCTTTGGGGATGATGTCTGGTCTTTGGGGAGGATATCTGGTCTCAAACTGGGAATTGGGGGGTGGGTCTGATGCCCCCAGGCATTGTCTACGGGATCATTGGGGAGTCTGCTGGAGATTGATCGAGTCTCGGCCCCCCTCCAACGTCCAGAGGTATTGGTTCAGACAGTCGTCGGCCCGTGCAAATACCCCGGGGTATCAACAGTCTCAGCGGACGCGGGGATTGTGACAAGGTTGCCTGTGCGTTTAGCAAGGCACGTCACTTGAGAAACACAGGGTCTGCATGGAGCAACACCACTCTTGCTGTCCCCCGTGGGGGCTCTTTAGCGACGCTGGTCTCTCAATCCCTCTCAGGCTTTAGTTGAGATGCTTGTCGCATTTGCTGGGTACCCCGGAGGGAAATCTTATATAAAACACACACACACACACACGAGTGCAGTACACACACACACAACAGGCCCATACGCACGCAGACACACGCGCATTTCCTCATGCACAGGAGGAAATGCGGACAGAAAGGCGTGTGTGTGTCCGCGTGCGTATGTCCGCGTGCGTAATGCACTGTTTTGTGTGTGTGTCTGCGTAAGTACGGGCCTGTTGTGTGTGTGTGTCTGTGTCTGCGTGCGTACGGGACTTTTGTGTGTGCATCTGCCTGTTTTGTGTGCCGGGGGGATAGACAGGAGGCTGCGACGACAGAAATGCGCGTGTGTCTGCGTGCGTGCGTGTATATATGTGTGTGTGTGTGTGTGTGATTATTTTGATAAGCGATTCATTGATGAGGGGAGTAGGCTCTTCCATGCAAATAATTATTTTGGAGAATCCTTTTGCCGTCTCTAGTACTAGTGACCTACCGATATTAGGTTTTTTTGGCCCCAAAAAAATCTAAAACACAAAGTTACCTGTTACCTGTTACCTATCCACTTTGTGCCTTGTGGCACATAAGGTGGTGATTTATTACAGAAACCAGAAACGAAAAGTGCTGTCAGTCAACTGTCAACTAGCTTGTTAACAGGGTTGGGAAGAAGTTACACTTTTTTAGTGTTATAGTAATTTCCATGGCATCGTGATTTAGAGCAGGGTGAGTCTTTTTCAGGTGTCACATATTGTCACACATTGATGTGACATCACCTGATTTGATATTGATTTTTAGGTTTATTAGACACCTGGTTCATGGAAAGTATGTAGATAATGGCATTCACACACTACATTTAAATATCATGTTGTTTTTATTGAGATTGTTATGAATATGTAATGTTGCTTTTATATAATGGTAAGGGACGTTAGAAGGGAAAATTACTTGATCTTTTTAATATTTCTTGTGTCTGTTCTGCTGTCATGTATACGCAAAATGGCTTCCCAGTTTTGTAGTGGAACACTACAAGCCACTCCCATCCTTTTTTTAGTGCTCCCACTGAATAGACAAGTTCAAAAATAATTCAGAGCACGGTGAAGTGACTGGCACCAGAAGTCCTAGTACAAGTAGAAATTTTACCGGGGCTGCGCCACGGAAGCAGGTTATGTTTTTGGTGGCGTTGGTTTGTTTGTCCCATGATAACTGAAAAAGTTGTGCACGGATCTGGATTAGATTTTTGTGCATTTCTGTAGTCTATAAGTAACACAATCAAACTTAATCACCAACTTACCGATAGATCACTGGCCGTTTACCGCGCCCACATGACCAGACTTCCGGGTCGCAGGGACTGCTGGGAAATGTAGTTGGCATCTTCGCGAGTGGGAATACAGTCTATGGGTCAATCGCAATCACGCTACTTGAGTACTTGCATTTTTAATGGGTTGCCACACATACTGTTAGCACTAAAAGTACTATATTTTGTACCACTATGGTGCAGGTATCCAATCTCTGAGTGCTTCTAGTTTTAATAGTCGATTAGTTGTCGATTATTAACGATTTGTCGACTAATCGTTTAGATAATTTTTCCTTTAAAAATACCCCAAATTCTCACAGCGAGCAACAATAATGAGAGATTAATGCTGTCAACTTAAACTCTACTCAAATTTGGCTCTTTTTAACCAATACATGTACACTGATTAAGTTACTTTCCCTGACAACAAACTGATTACATCTAATTTACATTGTAACATTTTCTTGGTTCTCTTCATATTAATGTATTTTTAATCAATTATGTCCGGTCAATCTTGAATGAATATCAAATTTGTTTGGATAAAAGGGGAAAAATCAACATCAACTGCGACAAGAACAACGATTACATTCTTTGCCGATTATGAAATTAGTTGTCGATTAATTTTATAATCGACTAGTCACCAATTAATCGACTAATCGTTGCACCCCTAGTAGTACGGTAAACTGCTAGTGTAAAAGTAAAAACAAAATTACTTCTGTGAGGCGCCTCGAGGCAACCGTTGTTGCGATTTTGGTGCTATACAAAAATCTGTTGAGTTGAAAACGCTGATACAGTCTTGTTAAAATGAGTGGCTTGGATTTAGCCCTAATCGGCCGTTAGCACAGCTACCCCATCTGTCTTGTTTAATGCGCTCTGTTTGCCTGATGGCCCATGTCGGTGACATCATGTACATATGTTATGTTGTGGGAATAACATGCTTCATGTTTTTAACCATGACCCCCTTCCTTGATGGGACCAAGAGACTGTGTCTAATGAATAACTTCAAAGTAGTAGCGCTGCAACCGATTACTCGATGGTAATCGATTATTGAAATAATCGGCAACTAATTTGACAATCAATTAAACGGCAGTGATTAATCGTTTTGTTGTTTGGCCCATCCTCTGCTCAAAGGTTGTTCCCAATGCCAGCTGCCATTCCCAGTGTCACGGCCTTCATACAATAAAGACAACATGAATCTTGAGGGAAAACCCAAAAATAGCAAAACAGAAAGATGTTGCAATATTAATATTGCAAATTTGTAATGATAATTCACGCTAATAATCAATCCGTTTTTAATTGAAAAGTGAATAGATGAATTGATTAAAAATTTGTAAAAATGGGCGATTAATCGATGATCCAGAAAAAGTTTGTTGCAGCCCTACTTGATAGCGGTCATGTATGAATTCTCGAGTCTCCAACGCGGACTGTAGCTTGTTTGTTGCATTGATTGTAGCCATGGATTAAATCATTCTAGCGCCCACTATGGATTTCTGGGGAAAATTGAAGTTGCTGGCCATGCTACACACACTGTGGTTTATATTCTAGCATGTTTACTTGTGAGACGTGGACCAATTCAGGCCACAGAGACGAGATGTTTCCGCAGGCTCCTCGGCATCTTGTATAGTGAACACAAAAACAACAAAGAAGTGAAATCCTGAATAAAGCAAGCTCAGTTAGACTGCTGCATCCAGCCTGCATTAGAGGTGGGGAAAATTTCCGATTCTGCTGGTCAACTCATAGTGCAGCATGAAACCACCCCGAAGGTAATAGTTTTAAAATATTTGAATATAAAAAAGAAATTGTATTATATTTTAATAAAATATAATGGAAGTTAATTCAACTAACAAATGTGGAAAGATGACATGAATTTACATAAATCAATTTAAAAATGCATCAATAATCGTTTCATAATCGTATCGTTCCCTCAGAATCGTAATCGAATCGTAATCAGGAGGTGATCAAAGATTGCCACCCCTAGCCTGCATACAGTCTGGTGCCTGTAGCTTAGTCTCACTGTGCATGTTGACATAAGTATGCTGCAGGTATGCTTCCCTGGAACAATGGCTCCCAAAAAATAACAAAAAAGCAAGCCTTTAGACTGTATAAAGATCTACTAACCACAGTCAAAATAACGAGAACTAAAATGGTATGGACATGTCACAAGATTCCGAGGACTCTCAAAAACAGAGAGAGCTGGTTGTGAAGTCCTCACTGGCCCCCCAACGGTCAGACAGACTATGTGGACAGAGAGAGATGGAGACAGCTGGTTGTGAAGTCTTCCCCGCCCCCCAACGGTCAGACAGACTACGAGGACAGGGAGAGCTGGTTGTGAAGTCTTCAGTGGTGCTCCAACGGTCAGACAGACTACATTAGATAATATGTTTACTAATCTGAATACAAACATTGAAGACTTTATATGAAATACGCTTTCCGTGACCCTTACTCTTTAGCATAATTATGATTGTAAATGGGTTAAAAATATACCTCTATATAATATCCACACACACACTGATCTTACAGGCAGCACAAGTAAAAATACCTTGTCCCCTCGACAGCCTTTCATTTAATGAAGATATTAATAATGCATGATGTGATTCAGTCATTTATTTTATTATAACCAATAACTTTGACGAGTGTGTATCACACATATTCCATGTGGACGCTTGATTAAGCCCTACATGACGAGACGCAGAGCCTCTAAGACGCATATAATTCATAGCCCAACATAAGAAATAGCCTATCAAAGGACAATAACTTAAATTCGTGTTTATAGCAGTTGGCTTGTTGAATGATTTTTAAACCAGCAATAATGTTGGAAGACTGTGCCAGCTTAATATTTAGCCTGGCGAGGCAGAACCAAGGAATCGTCCACGCATCGCACATGATTAGAGCGATCATTGGGTCTGATAAAACCAGGGTTGATTCCGTCTAGTGGTGTGCGATGCTTGGACTCGTTGATTCTGACTCGCCAGGCTACTTAATACTGGGGTTAGGCTGAAGGCTAATGATTGACCTTTAATAGGGCTGTTGCACGGTGATGTCACGGCTTAGCAGCGGCCAACATTATGATGGTAACTATCAATACGGTCAGACGAACAGGGCAGAGAACGATATTTGCATAACGGTGTCCATTTAAAATTTCTATTATTGATTCATCGATGGTAATATGCTATCAATTGCCACCAGACGGCAGCCTGACTACGTCCATTGGATTCCCCCTATATAATGGACATGAAGTAGTAACATATACCACTTAAAGGCGGGGTGACATGAAAAATCAAGTTTTAAAAGTGTTTATTTGTAAAACTCTATTCTGGTCGTTTTGTGGTTGCATCACAATAATTGCCTAAAGTGGGCATTTTGAGGTCCTCCCAGATTTCGGTTCTTTTGAAATTGTGGTCAGTGTGACGTCACACCGACCACAAAATTCAAACGAAGGCGAGTGGGTTCGGTTTTGAAAATTGTTTGCACCAATGGATACTGGGTATTATTACCTGCCCCAAGCAGGTTATGTTTTCGGTCGCGTTGGTTTGTCTGTCAGCAGGATAATTGGAAAAGTTGTGCACGGATCTGGATGGAAATTTGAGAGTTGTTGGAAATGACCAAAAATCTGGTGTATTTCTGTAGCCTATAAGTAACAATAGTTTGACAACCGTTATCAGCTTATAAACTGCAATCACCTCCAGCTACCTGCATACCACCAAGAGTGCGCTTGCATACCATTGGTGACAAATCAAATTTTGGTGCATTTCTGTAGCCTATAAGTAACATAATAGCGTCTAGATGTTTTGCATCAGTGATCCCATGGCCTTGCGCAGGTTTGCACTCTCTGAGTTCCTCTAGTTACATATTTTTGGCCGCGGTTGCGGATGGAAAAAAAATGTCTCGCGGCAGCAGAAATCCCAAGGCATTCTGTCACACTGTCATTGCTGCAGCTCCATGGGTCCAGCCAATCAGTCGGACGCCACTTTGCCATTATGAGCCGCCCCGCTTTCTTCCGCTGATTCTCAATCAATTTGACTGCGCCCCCTTCTGTTCTCAGTTGATTTTTCTCTCTTGTCCATTTTCATCCCAACACCTCCATTCTTCCTCAAGTTCTGTCCCAAACCTCCATTTGGGGTCTGAATGATAAAGCAATGACATTAGCCTGCTGTTATGGTGTCTCAGTGTCTTGTAGGTTCCATGCTGTGTAAATAAATGGAGCTGACGCAAAGCGCAGCTGCCCGCCTCCATCCCGTCCACCCCATCTCTCATCGTCATTTCTCCAAAATGAAAAGGGAGTCCAGACATAGAAATAAAACATGTGAATCTTGCCATAGAGACGTCGAGAGGACCTGCATCCATTTCACCAAATCGTCAATAGGGCAACCAAACGACCTCCATTGTATTTGCCCCTATACAATGGACGTGAAGTGGTAAGGTATACCACTTAACCGTACGTATACATATACTTCACCGTACACCGTGATACACCAAAATGTCTGCCGCCACCCCTAATATATTGTAATGGGCAGCAGGATGGAGCTACTACCACCCACCCAGTTAACCGATCATAGTCCAAGGTATCAAGTGGATGATGTAGCAACTTTTACTGATTATCTAGACTACAATGAACATCTATATCACAGCTTCGAGCCGACTGTTGCAAGATTCCTTCCCAGCACTGATTTGAATCGTTTCAGACTGCTAACCATGAAGGGGTTTGTCACAACATGCCTCAAATGGGTTTTGAACATTCAAAATTAATTTCAATTCTCTATATTGCATATACATATTGTACAACTCTCTCAAGATCAACAGGTAACAAAGAAGGTCAACACAAAAGAAAGAAAATCAGCACATATGTTATAAAGTGGCATAAAGTCAAGCAGAGCTACCCACTGCATTCAGTAGCATCACTGCATGTGGTAAGAAACTGTTTCTCAGTCTAAAGGTCTTAGTACGCAGAGCTCTGTAGCACCTTCCCGACGGAAGGGGGGAGAAAAGGTGGTCCGCAGGTTGGGAGGGGTCCGCTATGATGTACGATAATGCATATCTTGCAAATACACTAATGTTCCATTTGGGGCAAGATGCAGCAGGAATGATTACCTAGGCTATGATGTATGTCTATGGTACATCTCCGGGCTACTGAAAAGGCTGGAACAGCTGGACAGTTACATAACCCTGTTGACCCCCCCTCCCTCTCCCACCCTGCATGCTTGGCTCCATCAACCAACTGGAAAGGTGCTAAGAGCAAGTCAAACGGGATTGCAGAGCATTCCTCTGCGCTGCCCGTTCTGCAAAGCGTGCAGTTTGAAGATACACTGCACTGTGCAAATCTTGGGGTTGGCATGGCTGTGTTCTCCTGCAGTTTGTCTGTGCGCGTGCGTGCGCGCGTGTGTGCATGATAGATAAAGGACTGGCTGAAACGCTCCGTTTCTCGCTCGGCTGCTCGCGCTCTGGGTTGAAGAGGGGATGGGGGGGCGGTGGGGTGGAAGAGGCAGAGTGGGCGGGTGAGGTTGTGAGGCTGCCGAGCCTGCGGTAATTCAACTGAGGGCTAAAGGGCCGAAGCCCCCTCTTCACCCACAAAGCCCCTTCATTTCCACACTCAAATAGCTGGCGTCATCGCAGGCCATACGCAGCCTGCTGACTGGGGGTGTCACATACAGCTCAAACCATTCCACTACGGCTGCACGATTATGGGAAAAAAAAAATCATAATCGCGATTATTTGAATCATAGAATCATAATTGAAATCCAATCATGATTGTTAACTCATTCAGTGCTAGAGATGCATTTCCACATTTTTGTGAATACGACTGCTGAGTGCCAAAGACGCGTTGTCTTGTCTTTTGGGTTTTATTGCCAAGAAATATATAGATTGGTTGCAGTACCTCTGACTACCAGAAGGCGTATACTGCCACTGAGCAGCCACTGGCCTTCACCCGCGTTTATTCGAGATTTTGTGAGAATTTTTTTATTTTTTAGCAGTTTTTATTGATACCCACTCCTGTTCTGGAGGCTATAATTAAAGAATGGAAAGGGTAGAACATTTTTTTTTTCTTTTCTCCTGATGATGAATGAGAGTCTGACGTTTCCTTTGTTGGTTTTGTTGACAAGGACCCAAAACTTAATTTTCTATGGATTGTGAAAAAACACACATGTTGAAAAAATCCTGGCACTGGGATGTGCCGAATTTGAAAAGAGCGGCTAAATATGATGTCTATGTTGTTGATGAGTCCTTGGACTCGCTGGCCTCTAGTTTGCAGAAGTCATTTCAGACGCCTGAGAGAGTAGGTCTGGCAAACGTGCTGAACGTTAACCGCTGCCGACTGAAGCAAATTGAATGCGCTCCTGTCCTTCATCTTTTGTTCGCTCAAAATGGTTGGGAGTCGGCGGGTCAAGGGAGTATCACTCGGCTGTTGGAAGGAATTATTATTTTTTCCTGTCCTCTTTCTCTAAACTCTGAGCGAGCTGTTGACATTGGCTATTGTTGGCTTTTCTATGATTATCCTTTTCAGTCGTTTCTGTGCCGTACGGTTCCCTTGTTTTGTAAGAGGCTTGGGGTAAAGTCATGTTCTCAGCGATGTTGGAATAATTCTGATATTCTTTTGGTAGCTACATAGAAATTAGGGCTGCAACTAACAATTATTTTGATCATTTTTACTGACGAATAATCAATTAATGTGTTCGGAATCTAATCAGAACGGTTATCAACCTGAAACTTTATAAAATAATATTGCAAACTTTTTGATGTTTGGATTTCTTCAATTATTGTAGTCATGTGTCAATAAATGTGGGTGCAGTGCCAACTGTGGCCGCTAGGTGGCAGTATATGCCGCCCCTGTATGCTCCCTTTATATTTCCCCACAGGTGCCACTTGGTACCGTCTGACAGTCGGAGAGAGGAACTGCACCCAATGTATTTATTTATTTTTTTAGCAATGAAACCCCAAAACGCGGAAACACGTCTTTGGCACTGAATGAGTTAATCATCGGCATCCCTAGTATCTATCTTTTATGAATTATTCATTTTGTTCCTGTTGCCTGAAAGCACGATGAAGCCTTACTTTAGCATACTCTGAGAGACAAAAAGGCTGACAGCAGTAAAACCTTTAAATAGACACAGCAGATGGACACTTTCCAGAACAGACTGACGTTGTGACATCACACTAGCATCACAATCTCATGTTATTACAACACCAAGGCACAGTCAAGAAAATATTCACACTGCACAAGACTATGATTTCCTTTCCACACAAGAATATACTATACCTGCATGTTTGTGTGTGTGTGTATATTGCCCCCTCTGTCAGAAATATTATAGTTATACATACAAAAATATATTTAGACATCTTCTAATAGCCACTGGCTCTCCGACCACAGTTTGGAGACACCTCAATACTGAGTGGTCCTCCCGTTATCAACTGTAAGCCTGCTAACCTCCCTACATTCCTCTAGCAGACACCTGCATCTTCACGATAGACAATGGTAGTCTGTTTCCATCCTAGCAAGTTCGGTTACGAAAACGAAACCTTCTTGCTGCTCTCTCTCTCCCCTCCGTAGCTCGACCAAAGTTGAAGTCCCATGATTGGTTTGAAACTCTCTCACTTTCCTTGATCGCCCATTGATCATGCAATCCTATTGGTTTACGATACAGTCCGTCAAACAGTCCTGTGTTCTAATTGGATGTTCAATGTGCTGTGATGCTGTGATTGGCTGAAAGCCTGAGTTCATGTTTTCTATATATCAAGTGTTCTCAGAATAAACTATCAGAGCGTTTTGGATGCACCTTCAACTTGTGTAATGTCTTGACGTCTCTCCATTTGCCTTGATCAGATTGGTTGATAGTTGGGTCAAGTATACTGGGAAATACTAGCTCAACAACAATATTAATATTATTATTAATACCCTCCACCACTGTCACTTTTGCATCACCTGAAAAACTGAACTCGCCCTGTTCTAAATGACGATATTATGGAAATTACTATAACACTAACTCATAATAATAATAATAACTCATATCGGTCGCTGGTCGGTCACTAGTTTCGAAATATTGGTTGAGATGTTGTAAAGAAAGAAAATAAAATTGAAAAATGTTACATATCCCCTTTGAAAATACCTTGTCTATCGGTGATTGGGGAGATGTGTGGAAACTGGTGTGGGCCGGCAACATGCTGGTTGTGTGTGTATGGTCACTAATTTAGATGTCTGTGGCTTGGCAACATGTTGAAATAGTACTTTTCAAACCTGCTGAAGCATGAAATGCAGCAATTTGGTGTTTCTGGTTTTGGTTTGATTTATTTATTATTTCTTTTAGTTTTTCAGGCTTGTTCATCAGTTGTGCTAACTTTGAACATCATTCCAGCTTGTTGAAATGTAATTTGTGAAAAACATTTAAGCATTTTTCACTGACATTTACTAGATTTAAACGTTGCAGCAGAATTAACCGAATTTTGGCCCAATAGTTGCAGCTGTAATGATCATCTTTTGGGTCCGGAGTCAATGGGATCGAAAAGGTGTGTGTGTGTGTAGGAGGGCAGGGGCCATTATAAAAAATCAAAATGATCCAGTCACATCACAGTAGATGTGACAAGCGACTAGGGCTGCAACTATCGAATATTTTAGTAATCGATTATTCTAAAACCGTGTTTCAATTCAAATCGATTATTCAGAAAAAACAAAAAAAATTTAGTTAAGTAGCAATCATGAATATACAAAAGAAAATAAAACATGTCACTGAATAATGAATGTCCACGTAATTTACTTTTTCATTAATAAGCACTTTCATTTCATCTCATGGAAAAAGTGTCAAGTCAAATGAACATTGTGCATTTATGAAGTATGTGCATTTTGAATCTTTTAAGTATGAAAAAACAAACGAACAATGGCATACAAAAATAGCACAGGTTTCAGGCCTGAATCTTAACTCAAGTAAAATGCCCTTTGCGCATTCATGAAATATGAGGTACTTACTTACTGTAATACTCACTACCCCAATATCAGCTAAAAAGAATGGAATAATACTTCTTCAGAGTTATTAATACGTTATTGTGTTTTTTAATTTTCCTCCGCTCAATGTATAACTTTCTATAATTTTTATAGACAGTCTATAATTAATCTTAAACGTTTAATACTGTGTTTCATGTAGTTAAGGAAGTGCACATTATTTATTCATATCATTTGAATGTGAATCGTCGCACATGCGTCTATGTTTCATTTGCAGAGGTGAGTGAACGATCCGTTTGTGAGCGACACATAAAGCCCTTGTGTTTACAGTCAGTCGGCTGTTGAAGTCTAGTTGGCTCCGGTCTGGCTCATACACACAGAAGAACAGCTTGGATTTTAGCAGCATTTTGTTACCTTGCCCACCATAGAAAGGACGCGTTTGATACTCTGATGTGATGCTAGCCTAGTCGCACAGAAACGCTAGCCTGGTGAGCCAGAACCAATGCATCGTCCACGCATTGTGCGCGGACAACGTAATCATACCGCATCCTCGGTAGAATGTGTCTGTGGGGGATGCGCGAAGCGATGGGTGCGAATCATCCAGTATCATAGGCCGTTCAGATAAAATGACACTAGAATTAATGTTCAATTCCTCGTCCAAGCATTTACATGCTGTCAGCCCCTGGATCACTGTTTAGCTCAGTACCATAACACAACAAGAAACAGCGCTCGCATCTGCGAAACGGAGCGTACCGATTGGGTGCCGACATAAACGAGCTGCGTCGCCGTTTTTTCTAACTTAAAATTGTCTCTGCAAAGACACTCAAAAAAGATTACTCGATGATTGCTCGTGATCATCGAATATTTGATTATTCAATTTGAGTACTCAAATAGTTTGAATAATCGTTTCAGTTCTACAAGCGACGGAGTAAAGAGCAGAGAGCCCGCTGCCCGACTCGATGGTCTCCAGACCCAAACGCAAGTTCGAGTGATGCATGGACGATTTGTTTGGTTTGGCTTGCCAGGCTAGCTGACTGTCATAACAAGTGGCTCCCTTCCAATCCTTACATCGCCCAGGAGAAGGTGTAGGTGGGATGTGTGAGAAAACAGAAGGCATGGACAATTTGCATTCCAGTAATAAATGCTGTGCTGTGATTCGTTAGGGACTGCAACATGTCACAGCTGTCCGGGAGCCATTGTTTATGCATGACTGAGTGCAGTCGGGCCGCCGCTGTCTCTCATCGCGTGCTGTTCTGTTCAAATGCCAACTCACTCGCAGAGACGCGGGGGATTAAGTGAAATCTGCATAGTTTTATACAGAGTTAGGGGTAGTAAATTAATTCTTTCACTACATGTCAATGAAAAACAGGGGGCGAGTGCGGTAAGGCACATTTTGCATCATCATCATCACTCCCATAGTCTGTCCGTTGGGGTGCATTGAAGACTTTGCAACCAGCTCTCTCCATCTCTCTCTCCTCGGCCACTCGCATGGTGTCATGCAGCCTGCAACTAACTCGATTCTTGGATGTTATCTTCCGATCGATTTGTCTTTCTCTCCTTCTTCCACCTGGCACTGTGCCTTGAAGGATTGTTTTTGAGAGTCCTTAGGATTTCAAATACCATTTTTGTTATTGTTTTTTGACTGTGGTTAGTAGATTTTCATGTGGTCCAATGGTCCCTTGTTTTATTCTGGCTTTCACTTCTTCGTTGGTGATGTGTTCTCTATACGAGATGCAGGAGAGCTTATCTCTGTGGTCTGAATTCTTCTCTGTAGTTTTGCCGTCAGGGTCCATGTGTACAGAAAGATTGATGTCACGAGTGAGCGCATCAGTCTGATCTTTGTGTTTACCCGACGCATATTTTTGATTCTGAAATGATTCTATCTTCTCAAACGTGTACCATGTACCTTTTCAGACCAGGGTTCAACATGCTTGTATTCATATCTGACTAATCCCATTAGCCCTTATACCTTCATGTTGTATAGATGACAATTAGTCTTCCACTGCATCAATAGAAGAATAGTGTTAATGTGTTTCATAACTCGACACTTTGGAAGGCCCTTTATGTCTAGTTCATTAAGACTCTACAACAATGACATATAGAGGCTCCGGAGGCTACTTCTCTTAATGGCTTTTCCTTTTATGCATCTTCTGTTTATTTTATGGTTTTGTTCTGCAAGTTTTTACTGTCGTCTCTCTTGCTAAACCAACAATGTCCTTTTTTGTGATAACTTAAGTATCCATCTAACTATTATTCAAAGTAATGCAAATCTGGGCAAGGCCCTCTTTACCTCTCCACCACTGTCACTTTTGCAGTTATGACAATATAATTATATCGCTGAAACACGGTGGGTTTGGCACGTAGTTCTCGTAAGAATTCTACCTTGAATATGACTTCTGACCTCACAAACCAGCACTTCACAAACCTTACAAACACATAATTCAATAATCTGCGCAACTTGTTCCATTTACTCACTTGCCAGTGAACGCTGCCATCCATTGATCCAGAAGAACAGAGAGAGGAACTCAAGTCATATTTTGAAAATGTCAGTTCGCTGTATTTAACGTGTAAACTAGTCTGTGGATATTGACTAAATAGTTAGTATTTTCAGAAAGTATTGATTAACATCAAATTTGTATGGACCAATAGGGAGAGGAGTCGGCGCAAAACTGCCGACCATAAGAATGATTTATTTATTTGGTGATTATCATAATTTGACATGTTATAGGGCTGTTGCACGCAGCTTCACGGCTTGGTATCGGCAGACATTTTGATAGGATCAAAATGTCTGGTCCTATGGTGAAGGATACGTACCGTTAAGTGGTATTACTTACCACTTTACATCTATTATATAGGGGCAAATACAATGGACGTTGTTAGGCTGCCATCTCTTGGTGATTGATGGAATATTATCATGGATAAATAAATAATGGAACACTTTTAAACGGACAATGTTATGCAAATATCGCCCTCTGCCTGTTAGTCTGACTGCGATGAATGATACCATCAAAATATCTGCCGCCACCAAGCCTTGATGTCACCGTGCAAAACCAATTCCTTGCCTAATCTTTGCACCCTTTCTACACAGCTGGAAGTCAGCAGAGTTGTGAGAGTCAACTGGAAGTGACTTGACCTAGTCATGATCAGATTGCTCTAGACTAAAAAAAAAATCACCCTTTGTGTCTTTTTTTTACAAAAGCATGTTGTGTTTCTCTGCATGAACAGTGCAATATAAATAAAGTTTGATTTTTTTTTTAAATAATACATTATCCATGCTGCTATATTTTGTCAGTTTACTACCCCTGTGTCCTGCTCCTAATCTTAAATTTGCTGCCTCAGCTTTTTGAAGGTGTGTGTTCTATATCTTAATCCCGGTCGTTGTATTTATGGTGAGAGAAGAACATTAGCCGGGGGTTAAACCCACACTGCCCTGACTCCAATGTGATGAAAATCTGCCGCTTTTTCAATTCCTGGTGCAGCGAGTCAGTCAATTATTGATCTGTCAATTATGTTCCTGTGGCAGTGACACATACATTTTATACATCAAATTCACTGACGAGTACCTGGCAGTATACACAGGCTGTGTCAGAAATCACTCCTTATCCCCTACTCCCTGCTCCGTACATAGTGTTCTCTCTTATAGTGCACTTGACAGCAACGGCTGAGATTTCGGACACAAGAGTCAGCGGCGTCAAAATTATAATAACATTATAAAATTCAACAATCATCACAAGAAGTCAAAAGTTCATTTATACCCATCTGCCGTGGTCTCACAATGCATTATGAGTTATATTGCTTGGTCTAGGGTAAGGGTCGACCGATACAGGTTTTTTAATGGCTGATTTTGTTCTATCACCCTTGGCCGATGCCCGATATGGACTGCCGATTTCCTTAAGCCGATATTTGGGGCCGATATCGGTAAAAAAATGTTGTATAAAACATGATCGTCACATTGCATGCAGTCGTGAGGCGCATGCAGTCTGCGGCGGGAAGTGAATGCTGCTGTAGCAGCAGCTTGAGCCTCCCGCGAGTCGCTGCTCCTGCGAGTACATAGAGGTCCACTACTTTTCGCATAGTGGGATACTTTAAGTGCACTATATAGGGTACATGGAGTATTCGGACACTACAAAATGGCATGCACCCTATATAATGCCCTATCTAGGGCATTAAATAGGGAGCGATTTCAGACACATCCTATTTGTTCTTCTGTGTGCTCAGACTCACTACATTGTATTGTGGGGCACTTCACATTGGGCCAGAGAGGGTTTTTGTGTCTATGTGTGTGTGTGTGTGTGTGTGGGGTGGGTGGGGGTAGTTTATGTTCATTGTGTAGCACGGCTATTCAAAATGAGTATCTGTGTGCTTGCGTTTCTGTGTGCTTGCGTTTATGTGTGATTTCGTTTCTGTGTGTTTGTGTGTGTGTGTGGTTGTGTGTGTGTGGTTGTGTGTGTGTGGTTGTGTGTCTGTGTAGTTGTATGTGGGTTTGTCTGCGTGGTTGTGTGTGTGTGTGGTTGTGTGGCTGTGTGTCTATGTGTGTGGTTGTGTTTCTGTGTGTGGTTGTGTGTCTATGTGTGTGGTTGTGTGTCTGTGTGTGGTTGTATGTCTCTGTGTGTGGTTGCCTCTGTGTGTGTGATTGTGTGTGGTTGTGTGTCTGTGTGTTTGTGGTTGTGCCTGTGTGTGTGGTTGCCTCTGTGTGTGTGATTGTGTGTCTG
>OMKY01254418.1:17191-28107 GCA_900302395.1 Bregmaceros cantori
TGTCTGTGTAGTTGTATGTGGGTTTGTCTGCGTGGTTGTGTGTGTGTGTGGTTGTGTGGCTGTGTGTCTATGTGTGTGGTTGTGTGTCTGTGTGTGGTTGTGTTTCTGTGTGTGGTTGTGTGTCTATGTGTGTGGTTGTGTGTCTCTGTGTGGTTGTATGTCTCTGTGTGTGGTTGCCTCTGTGTGTGTGATTGTGTGTGGTTGTGTGTCTGTGTGTTTGTGGTTGTGCCTGTGTGTGTGGTTGCCTCTGTGTGTGTGATTGTGTGTCTGTGTGTGGTTGTGTGTCTGTGTGTGATTGCACGTGTGTGGTTGCGTGTCTGTCTGTGCTTGCGTGTCTATGTGGTAGCCGGTAGGAGGTCATGACTTGTACATATTTTCTCACTGTCCTGTGGTCCCACTGAGTGCTGCAAGGCTGTCTGGGAACCGGCTGGTCCCTAGCCATTTATAAGTCAGTGGGAAATTAATTATGAAAAGACATTGTACGCTCTCTACGTAGGGCTGCTCCATCCATGCATTAAACAATGTTTATTGAATTAACTGCCAATGAAATGGATAATCGCCAGCGATTAATCGTCTTGTTCATATTTGCCATATTTGGCCAGAGGTCAGGACCTAACGTAACTTTGCCTTGAAGCAATGTGCTTCAGGGTCGGGCTGGCTCATGACAAGTTCATTGTGACATCATGTTCACGTTATGTTCTCAGCCTATCTGTATAAACAATAGGCAAGGTGAAATCTCTCTGCTTGTGTTCTCCGGTCCTGAATTTAACCTTCCCATTCTACATGGAACGTCTTTACCTCCACAATATGTTGTATTTATTTTATTTTACTAGTAGCGAAGATTGGGCAACACTGCTGTAATTTTTTTTAATACTGACTGAAATATTGCTATTGCGGGAACAATTATGATATGAATTTTAGGTCATATTTTCCAGCTCTAGGCTGAGGATAAAAGGAAAGGCAAGACCAGCAAAAAGCATTTTAAAAATTGTGCCACACATATCTCTTGTACATTTCCCACATTATGTGCTATCCCAGCAATTCTAACTATCCTGCTGAGGAGAAGACGCAGGCATAACCACACAAGGGAGATTACTGCAAATAACATTGAATACAATGAATACGATGGCATAAGGAACACAGGTGGCATAAGGAACAGAGGTGTGTAGTCTCTGCTACCATTGTCTGTCAACGTGAGGGGCAGCCTCCATCACTGTTCAAACCCTTGAGCGCAACACCTTTGACTGCAAGGGTTAAAATTAACGGTGACCCGTCGTCCCGCGGACGCAATTAATTGACATGGCCAATTTTTGGCCTCGGGACACCCCCGGGACGTTGAAAGTACACAGCAGGCTAACCACAGAGCGCGATACAACCCCCCCCCCCTCCCGAGGCCGGGTGGACTGGCCCGGTTTAAAGCTGCGCACCGCGGGAACAGCGGGCGAGCGGGCCGCCGCTGCCGAGCACAGAGTGCTAACCATGCCACCGAATTCCCGCGGCTCGCAGCTTTAAACCGGGCCAGAAGGGGGGGGGGGCTTGAGAAAAGTGCGGCTGGACGAGATTGTCATCATGCGCAAATCTGTTGTTCCAGTGTCTGTGTCGCACACAGATACATCCAGCACTAGTGGCGGAACGTCAAGTTATACGGTTGGCGTTAGATCCGATACCCATCGCGTTTAAATGCCCTGTGTGGCAAGTGTATTGCAGCGTCTCTGCCATGTGGAATACTGTCATTTTTCTTGAATATTTCTTGAAACTTGCATACTATTTTGTTTTTTATTTGTTCTGTTTGCTCAAACATGAGCAGAAAAGTATGTTTTAATTTGACTTTCATTTTATACATTTACTATTTGTACATTTATGTACATTTAAGAGTTAAATCGACTTGATTTTATTGAATCTATTTGAAAGTAATCCAAAAGTAATCCGTTACGTTACTTTGAAAATTGGGTAACAGGATTACGTTACGGATTACAATTTTCAATGAGTAAATTGCGACTGTAACGGATTACTAAAATTTTCAACCCTATTGCTGTTACTGAGTACTACCGTTTTTTACTATAATAGTCAATGAATGCTCATATTTATTGTAAATGTATTTACATCCTCAGATTGTTAATAAAACATTTGCATTGCAATTAAGAGTCTTGTACGATTATTTAATGCATGGAAAATCATGTTCAATCAGTCCAAAACCGCAAGGTAGAAAAAAAAAAGTTTTATGTTGGGGCAAAACCAAGCAGATTATTAGATTAGATTATTTAGAGATTTTTAACAACTTTAATGTATTCATACTTCTCGATCGATTTATCAGTAAGACAACTCAAAATGTAAATAAATGTAAAAAAAAAATGCAGAAAATTCGGGACGGTTCGGGGCACGGTTCGGGGACGGTTCGGGGGACGGTTCGGGGGGCGATTCGGGACGGTTCAAAATGTTTTTCGGGACGGTTTCGGGACGGTTGTGAAAAAAGTTAATTTTAACCCCTGTTTGACTGGAGGCTCACCTATAGACGAGTTTATGCGACCAAAACAGGAGGCTGTCCCACCGAAACCCACTTCCAGTGTCTGTATAGTAGCCCGTTTAAGTCATAGTAGTGGACCGAAATGGCTGAATTTGTAATGAACAAGGTCAAGACAAAAGAAAAGCAGCACATACTTTATAAAGTGGCATGTAACATGTCAACATATCAAGCAGGGCTACTTGCTGCATTTAGTAGCATCTTATGCACGTAGCAAGAAACTGGTTCTCAGTCTAGAGGTCTAGAGGTTTCTAGAGAAACAGTTCATCCAACATTTTCACACACTACCTTTTTAAGATGTATGTTTCCAGAATGCATTATGTTCTGTGTTGCCTCATATCAATTATTTTATTGTTGTGAGAAGCTGGAGAACTGAGAAGGGGTGTGCTGGAAGTGAGAAGGGGTGTGCTGGGGAACGGAGCTAATTAAGAAAAGATGTTTGATTGATGCAAGACCTGGGCGGCGTGCCTGCTGAGAACATCATTGCACTGTCACACTCCCTGCCATCATTCAACCACTGTTGTTGTGTTTACTAGGATTAGACAATCCAACATTAATATCACAATATTTTGGATTTTTCATATTTTAAAACATCGTTAATACCAGTGACTGACCAATATGAGTTTTTTTAGCCCGATACCAATAATCGATTTGCCCAGTGGATCGTTGCTGATAACCGATACGTAACAATATAGTGAGTTTTGGATAGGTACAAAAAAGCAACAACCTGAAACAAAAAGTGCTGTCAGTCAATTGCCAACCAGCTCGTTAACAGGGTTGGGATGCAGTTACACTTTTTAAATGATGTAGTAATTTCGGTGGCATCATCATTTAGAACAGGGTCTTTTTTGCTGGTGTTCTTTTGCTTAGGTTTACCAGACAACGGGTGTGCAGGATTGAGCTGCTGAACGGAGAGATTCTACCAGCATTCCCCATGTTTCCTCCATATAAGAACTGATATGGAGAAATGTCTCATATCGGCCGATATATATCAATGACCAACGTCTTCTCTGTTCTGTCTCCTGCTGAACTACCAGAATGTAATCCCTTCTTGGAGATGTAATAATTGGGTTTCTTTGTGACATCAAACCTGTAGCTGCTGCAAGTGTGTTGGACATGCTTTATTAGACTTCAAAGGCCAGGGAACACGTTGTAACTAAGTATCTGTTTGATTTGTTTGATTCTGGGGAATAAAAAGGCTCGGCGCTGCATCATTTTTTATTGTGCTGTGTGGAGACTGACGGCGTGTCGAGTGGATTTGTCCCCTTCCTTTCTCCAGACCGTAAACCATCACAATGCAGCGACCACTTCAAGCTGAATAAACAAATGTTGCTTGTTGTTGCTGCTGCTGCTGCTGCAAATTTGACCTTTTTGAGGAGGTGTGTATGCAAGTTATTTTTGAGGGGGATTTCTTTGGCTGCCGCCGACGTCCAAGGACAAAGATGATGTGGAAATTATTAATGTGGAACCGATTAATCATGATTGATTTGAAATGTTTGTTTAAATTTATTTTAAAAAGTGGTTCAAACGCCGTTAGTTGGACGGCTAAACGAGGGCTAAACACATTGTTTGTATTCACTAACAAGACAAAGAGGCACATTTACAGTGAAGCTGCAGGCTTAATGGATGCATGTGTGTTCGTACCAAGCGTCAAAATGCAGTACTTTCTGATTCAAGATAGCGAGTGGACAAGGACAAAAACTTCATGGCTTTTACAATTGCAATAATCACACAAACATGCATGGCCTTTCCCATGCGTTTTTGGAGGAACCGTGGTACATCCCTTTGCGGTGTTCCCACCACGGTTGATCAACTATTGTGCGTCATCATTCAGCCTTGGTGTGTATGCAAGTTTGGCTGCCGACAACGTCCACGGGCAAAGATTAATGTGGAACTGGCACAGCCTTTTGGCAGGATGATCAGCGGTATATTTCAACGAACGACAAGCCTGCAATACAACACTTTTTGATAGCTGCGAAGAACCACAACACAGATTGTAATAGGACATATGACACCAAATCAGGCCTGTTTGGGAGGATCTAGAAAAAACAGCTAATAAGTAGCGCCAGTGCGACGCAGTAGCTAAGTCTGCCAAAAAAATAGATTGGGTGCCCGAGAGCGGCATACGGTCCCTATGGGGCCATATAAAGGGAGCGTATAGTGGCAGTGCCACCTAGCGACCACTGTCTGATTTTCTCAGGATTTAGTGAGGAAACAGCAATTTTTAGTGATACCCACCCCTGTTCTGGAGGCTATAACTAAAGAATGGAAACGGGTAGATGGATAGTCTGAAGTTTCCTTTGTCATGTGTTTTGTTGACAAGGACAGAACTTAATTTTCTATGGGTCTTGAAAAAGCACATGTTGAAAAAACCCTGGCACTGGGACCCCTGAATGAGTTAACTAGGTCACAACCGATATATTTTGGGGGCCTGATACTGTATATAAAACAGTATCAGGTATATTAAACACTACTTGATGTATTATGTATTTGCTTGTCTTGACCTTGATATCCCTGATTTCACTATTGATGTTTAGATATTTGGTGTTTGTGCAAATCACAGGCCTTGTTAACTTGATAGTTAGATCCCTTTTATTCATTGTTATTGTTGACCCCCTTGGATCATTGGTTGCCATGTCAGACAGTGGTCTCCTGGGGGCAGAGTCTCGACAGGCCGACACGTGCCAGTGTTTGGGTTTTTAAATTTGGCTCTAGCTGCAAAACATTGAACTCAACCCCCTTGTTGAAAGTTGCTGCCCCCTCAACAGCACCAAATGACACTCTTGGTGTGTGTGTGTGTGTGTGTCTCTGAGGACGTCACCTGAGCTTTTCCAATATCTACAAAAGAGGAGGAACAAGTACTGGAATGCGTCTTGGAAGGAGTACTAATGATGCGTTAGCAATCGTTTCCATAAGTGCCATTTTCCCATTTTATTGACATGATTTGTTTGAAAGTGGGAGAGATTGGCTGACCTGTGTTTGCGTGGGTTTCCTCCGGGCACTCTGGTTTCTCCCCCCCACTAAAAGCATGTGACTCAAAATCTGGAGTTGGCCCCCGGGTGCTGCACTGCGGCTGCCCACCGCTCCTCAGGGATGGGTTGAATGGGGAGGAAGAATTTCACTGTACATGAATATATGTCACTCTATAAAGTACCTTAGTTTGACCAACTTATCCTATCTCCACTCATTGCTAACATTTCCATTTTTTCTTGTTTTAGCACGGAACAATAGGCTCTTCTAACATATTGGGTTTTCACCCAAGCTTAGGTGTTGTCTTTATTATATTAGGGCCATGACACTGGAAATGGAGACTGGCATTGGGACAACAAATATTAAACACGTTTCAGTGGAAGATGGGCCAAACAAGGAAACACATTATCAAAATAGTTGGCGATTTTTTAAATAATAGATTAATCGATTAATCTGCTGCAGCTCTACTCCATACATCATGTTGTTCCTTAGGTTTAGCGTGACAGCGCTGGGCCGCGGTGGGACAAAGCCCGCAGTGTGAGGGGGTAAACTGGGGTCCCTGCTTAACATGGACGATGGTCACCACCAAGCACTTTTACTGACTCCATTATCCTGACACGCCGGTCAGCGGAACGCCTCCCCCCCTTGTCTTGGTGCCTGCTCTGGCAATCATTAGGTTTACCATCTTCACCCACGGCTGGGCCCGTTCGATGTCGGGTCAAGCCGATGGGCTTTTAATTGCCACTCTCGTCAGACAATGGAGGCATATCAATGAACGCAGCGAGGGGGCTGCGCACAGCCGGGTTCAGACGCATTTCGGGACCTAACTAACCAGGGTTTTGTACAGTGCTGGCCTCTATGGCTCAAGTTGTTTAATTGGCCTCCAGAGTTGGTGCTCTTGCCAGGTCCGGTGAGTAAATTAAGGGCAGTCGAGGAGCGGCATGCCACCGTGGACTGGAGGGTTATTAGGGTACGGCTGAAGTCCTGTCCACCAAGCAGCCACTTTGCAGGCCGTGCCCTTCTCCCAGTCCTTACAAATCAGATATGGAAGTTGTTATTGTCGACATTGGCGCTGGTATGGCCCTTGAAATTATATTGTTTGTTTTTTACCCTGATTTTCTTCAGTAAAACATAACTTGAGAAATAGCTAAAACGGATTTTACAAATGGTACAGGCTATATCCGAAATCGCTCCCTATTCCCTACATAGTGCACGAGATGGGGCGCACATAATTTTGTAGGGCCGTCCAAAAATAGTGAGCATCAATGTACTCTAGACGACGCAATATAACTCATAATGAATAGCGAGAGGTTTTAAAAATGACCTAAACTACAAAAACATGACACGGTAGGGGTCAATAGCAACCGACCATGGCAAGTAGTTATAAATGTTAGTAACTTGATTTTTAGCTCAGCTGTTTTACACGAGCTCCCTGTACATGTCAAATAAAAATACATAAAGTAAATTCAAGTACATATAGAAATACAAAATACAGATTTTAACAGTTTGGGAGTGCATTCAGTTTAAATAATTTTGTGGTGAATCTTAGAACGCAAGTCAAATCACACACACATGCACAGAAATGAATATGTCTTTGATTAATCAGTCACAGCCAAACACAAGGCAGCGACATTTTACAATCTAAAAGTAGCAGCGATGAAATGAACAAGAACCCGGGAAAGCGTCCAAATGATGAATGTATTTGTTGGTACTGATTTCCTATTGTGTTAGTCTGATTAGTACGCCCTTATGGTACTGGAGAGCTCCCCGAGAGGGCAGCTGATGGAGCTACAATCAGAGGGCACAAAATGGATGAACCTCCTTCATCAGAGATGATGAGTGGTTATTGCGTCACACTTAAGTTTTCAAATCTATTCAGACAGTATTGTAGTGTTTTTGAAGTGATTCGTCGGAGGATCCTTTTCGCAGCAACGTAAACGTTGGTGGTTTACACTTGATGTTACACTTGTGATCCGACAAAGTGAAGGATCGAGTTAAAAAGAATACACATGTGTTATGTGTAAGACAGCAACAAGGGCTGTTATGATTATATGATTATGATGACACATTTTGCTGGAAGATAAATTGACCAAGATGCATAATTGAATGGCTTATTGCACACATCTGGCTAATGAATAGTGCCTTTTGAAAAACCGAACAAAACCAAAAATCACAATCTCTTCAAATTTTTGTCTAAAAATCGTTCAGCTCTTGTCTTGTACCATCCAGTTTTGAGAACGGGTTATTTTGGGAGTTTATTTCAGAAAACAGGTGAATGAAATTGGTAAGAAATTATTAGCGAAGCATCCCTGCTGTTCAACTACTAAGATGAATTTGATAACTAAATGAAAAAATAAAAATGAATTAAATTATTTCGCAAATTAATTGAAGTCTATTTTTTTCTATTATTTTTGTTTTTCGAAAATGATGAATGATGACATCCTTTCAACAAATAATCATAATAAGTTCTTTAATAAATGTTTTCCCAAATCATTTTAATTTGCCCAACATTTATTTTATTTTCGTTACCATATTACATCTTTTCTTGGCAGTTATTCAATTCATGTATTTTTCTAAAAGTAAACCCTTCCGTTCCGTGCCATCCAACATGATCACTATAATCACCCTTCAGCACGGAGCACAAATGAACGTTCAAGATGAACATAACTTTATATTATTCATAGGCCCCAACCCCTGATCGCCGTCATCACTCATAGTGAAAAGTGGCTTTTCCTGTGTCTCTTTCCACATTCAAATCTAACGACCCCCTGAGCCTTAATAACACCAGCCCTGATCCTTAATCATGATTATTATTTTGACTGGCTTCCTAACTGGGCCCAAAACAAATGATTCTCACTCCGTCTCCGTACAGCGCTGGCAGATGGCAGCCGATGAAGAGCGATGTGTTCATTCATCAGCCTTGGTGTATGCTTTGTAAGGTGTACGGGCCCCACGCCCACAGCCTGCCCCACGCGCCACAGCCTGCCCTGCGCCCCCCGGGCCATCCAAGGCTGTTTAACCTTGCAAATGGAAGGTGGCGGCTGTTCAGGGCCGAGAGGGAACAACTTACTGTAAGGGAACTTTTTTCTGTATTCCGTATTTGCTCTTTCACATGAGGATCCCCATCATTACAATACACAAACTGTACAAAACAAAGAATAGCAATACAGATTTTTTCCAAAACAAGCTCTTCTTTTATCATCATCCTAACTGGTGTAATTTTTTTTTTATTCCTTTTAAATATTCATAGAATCATTACTTTATAAAAACGTAATGTTGTTTTTAGGGGAGCAACAATAAGGAAATAGTAATTCAAAACTAATTTGATAATTGCCAACGAAGAAATGAATCAATGTTATTGTCAACAGTTTATTACGCCTTATTTTTTCACACAAATTTGATATTGATTGATAATTTCTTAAATTACAAAATATTAAATTGACAATTTAAACTAAGAACGACAACGACCGTAACGTAATTGTACATTTCTTCTACATTTCATGGAAGTACAAATGCAATCGCTCTTCTTAAACAAGTTGAGATGATGGATATCTGTAGTTGTTTCTTGATCAATGGCTAGTAGTTTGAATAATCGACCACTCATCGTTTATTGAAATAATCGTGTTCGCATCCAAATGATAAATGTATTTGTTGTTAATCGTTTGATTGTCAGCTCTTTTCTCACTGGGTTTTACATATCAACATTCTGTAGGGATTAAAATTAATATAACAATATAAAACAAGATTATGATTTCTGAGTCAAGCTTGCTTATTGTTTGAGGTTTCCTCGCTCCATCATTTCCTGACTTCAGTACCAATGTGTTGAAGTGAAACAACGATGTCTGATGATGCTGTTAAGCGCTCAAGTCACCAATAAAGTGCACCTGGAGAAGTGTGTGACTGTACGTCACGTCTGGATTGAGAATTGACTTGGTAGTTCTCTGCGGCAGCCTCGGGGCGCCGTCGTAAATTGGTAGCACCAGTGGCAGCACACACTCTGTCACTGGAATCTATTCCAACGTTGTGGCCTTCAATAAATAAAAACGACAGTGTATTTCTAAACAGTGTTGTCTAAGAACCAGTGATGCTTGAGGAAGATAGGAAGCCACTAGCCATTAGTTTTACACTGCTGACAATACCAGACTTGCTATGTACAAAGATGACTTCATGGAAAATGATCGAAAGCTAATTTTGCATGGATGGCTTGTCCTTTGCTAATTTCTAGATTCTAGTTTTACTAGAATCATAATATTTTTTCTTGTCATTAGCTCCTTATATATTAATAATATTAATATTGTTGTTGAGCTAGTATTTCCCAGTATACATAGCCCAACTATCACTCTGATCAAGGCAAGTGGAGATACGTCACGACGCGACACAGGTTGAAGGTGCATCCAGACGTTCTGGAAGTTTAATCAAAAACCGATATATAGAAACATGAACTCAGGCTTTTAGCCAATCACAGCATCACAGCACATTGAACATCCAATTAGAACACAGGACTATATTGAAGGACTGTATCGTGAACCAATAGCATTGCATCATTAATGGGCGATCAAGGAAAGTGAGATAGTTTCCAACCAATCATGGGACTGGTTAGACGAGAGAGAGGCGAGAAGGTTTCGTTTTCGAAACCTAACTTGCTAGATGGAAACAGACGAACATTGTCCTATTGTGAAGATGCAGGTGTCTGCTAGCTAGCCATTGGAATGTTAGGGAGGTTAGCACTATGGCTTACAGTTGATAAAGAGGACCACTTAGTATTGAGGTGTTGTCAAACTTGTGGTCGGCGAGCCAGTGGCTATGAGGAGATGTATAAATATATTCTTTATGCATAACTATAATATTTCTAACAGTATACCTGGACACCTTTAATGTCCATGTTCTATTAATCCGATTCAAAATGTATTCCGATCCACTTGAAGCGGATCCATGGAAGTGTATACATAAGCGCTTCGATTCGTATAGCTAATATGAATGAATATGGACTCAGTCAGAGAAAAGGTTGGATGCCTCTCCGGGTCATCCGTTTGATACAGAAAATCAAAAATCAAACACAAAACATTCGCAGCACACACTGTGCAAAAGGATAAACAAAACACCAGTGTACAGGTAAAGCGAGTCTCTGGACACAGTAATAATAAATGTTCATATTAAAAAGTCTTGGTGTGAGTACTCATCTCCGGGAGGTGGTCCGTGACCGACGAGCCCGATCCGGAGGTGGAAGAGGTCGATCCTGTAGTCGAAGATAGCTTCAGGTTACCTAAACAGCTAACTGGCTAACTGGCTAACAGGTGGTGACACAGGAGCACAACAGGTGTATCGATCTAGCTATCAGAAACATAAACTTGTCAACCTAGCACTGACCCAGGAAGAACTTGGACGCTGCGTCGGACTTGCGCCCGAAGCCCCTTTAAGAAGGGGA
>OMKY01254423.1:3576-15853 GCA_900302395.1 Bregmaceros cantori
ACTGAAGTTTGAAAGTCCGCCAAATATATTTTGTATTAATTATATCTAAACGTAACATTGCACAATATAAGGAACTTCAAGAACAAACAAAATGTTGCGTTCCGAAACGGTTCAGGACCGATATTTTGGTGACGTAGCGGTTCCGAGAACGAAAACGCTGCCTGAACCATTCGCAACAGAGCATTTTAAAAATAATTTCGTTTTCAAGCCCTGAGCACAACAAATCGGTAGTTTTTGCCATCAGCAATACTGACAAGTTTTTGCCATCAGCAATACTACTTGTTGTACCTAGTACAACAAGTACTAGGTAGACATACACAGATCATCAAGTACAGAGATACACACGCAATCATTCAGTGACCAGAGTCTGGTGGCCGCATGGACTACTGCTCACACTTCGACACAACCTGTAAAGTGGCTGGTGCTACGGTCCGAGTTCAGCAGGGGAACAGGTAGTGGAAAGAAGCTATTCGGAGGATCAAGTGTGAGCAGGCATAGATATAGGTGGTGCTGACTCACAGCCTACAGTCTGGCCAGATAAGAAATTTCCTAGTTTAATTCTACAAATAATGCGACTCGAATGACTCACTATGAATTGTAGGAACACACTGCGATTGTCATTATCTTGTAAAATATTCACCCAATTGATCTTGACGTACATAAAATAATCTATTAAGATACCTAATACACTTTTTCTATATAAATTCTGATACTGTATTGGCTTGGATCCGATCAAATTGCCTACCACACCACAGAGATGCACACACACAGTCAAACAGACACAGTCGAACAGACCCCGTTTTGGAAAACCGCTGATGATGTAGTCACGCCAATTTTAGGCGTTCATGCAAAGAAGCGGACATGTTGGTGATTTTATCTGGTCTTACTGTTGGTGTTTCATGTTGGTGATGTTATCTGGTCTCACGGTGGGTGTTAAGGTGTTGATGTGCTTGTCTGGGGTCCCCATGTTGTGGTCTAAAGAAGATTTGGTGAGTCTCGGGCCCCCCTCCAAAACTCAGAGGTATTGGTTTAGACAGTCGTCGGCCCGTTGCAAACAACCTGGGGTATCAACAGTCTCAGCGGACGGGGGGATTGACACAAGGATGCCTTTGCGTTCTCTTGAGAGACACTGCGCCTCTGCATTCAGCGAGGCTGGTCTCTTAATCCCTCTCTGGCTCTTGTTGAGATGCTTGTCGTATTTGCTGGATGCCCCAGGGGAAATATTAAACAGAACACAGACACACTGTCAAATACACACACACACACACACACACAAACACAAATACAGTGAGACATAAACACACCAACACACTTTCAAGCACATACACAATTTCACATTTGATTTTGTCCGTAGTCTTCTTTGTTTTCCAGAGGTTACTCGTGATCAGATTCACAGCTCAACAATCGAGCAGGTGGAGCGATGTAACAGTTCCTGTATTGGTCCCTGGGGTCCCGTCAGGGGAGTCTTCACAGAGACAGATCGACGTCCTTGCTTAACATAAAACCTCAGATGTTATTGAGTAGAAATAACAAGTGCTGTCAGGTTTGGCGTCAGCAACTTGATAGTAGAGACTCAGCGCCACAGACTTCCACACATGCCCTACAGAAAATGCATATCTACTGCCTTTTGTAATCACACTTTTTACCAGAAGGGAGAGATTCTCTTCTTTACATTATCTTTACATTATACGCTGTTAATTTATAAAGAAATGTATATTTGGTGGTTGCCTCTATAGAAGAGTTTACGTGCGGAACGCTGGTGGGAGTCATTTTGTCCCGCGCTTCTGCAGGTCACTTCCGGTGGCTTATTGTTGCCTATGACAACTCTGGTACTGGACCGAGGTCCGAGCACACAAAACGCACGCCAGTTCAAAATCCGACCACTAGATGTTACACATTACCCCACCCCCTCCGTTCATAATTGTGTATATATAATTGATGAAATACAGTCAAAATCCGACTTAAAGTTACACACCGAGTGGTCACATATTCTTCTGGACCAATAGCCTGGCTGCTTCTTCTAGTTATTCCAAAAGGAATGAGAAAATGGAACGAGTTGCACTGATTATTAATTCATGCATCTGTGGGTCACTGATCCGCATGGGAGCATTTGGGTGTGGAATAGCACACCGCAAGTTACCACCATCCTTTTAAAATAACAGGTAGGTGTGTTCCCACCGAATAGACATGTTGTTAAATAGGCAAAAACACGTCTAAACAAATGGCACTGGACGTGACGTTCAGAGACCGGAAATACCCACCGAACTTGTCTATAATCCTCCTTGAAATTTGTGGAAGGCGTCAATTTCACTGTTTTATTTGAAGTAAGTAGTTTGCAAGCAGATTTTTCAATAACTCAAATATGTCATTACTAAAACACGATCCGCAAGCAGATTCTCCTGAGTGACTGTATGGCAGATGTCCCCATTTGGTAGATCGCCATCTACTGGCAGCTGGAAGGTAATATTATTAAAAAGTGTTTTTTCAATGAAAAAACAAACAAACTGCTCTGTGGCGCAGTCGGTTAGACTGCTTCATCCATAAACTCTTGTGTGTATGAATGACGAGTGCACACAGTTGTGTGATCGATTCCTGCCTCTGGAGGCAGGAATCGATCTCATAAGTATGCTGCAGGTCTGCTTCCCTGTACCCCCTCTCAGTCAATAAAAAAAGAAAAATAGCACTTGTGCATAAGAAAAAGAAGCAAAACTATAGAATACATAAGAATAGCCTTTCACCAGTCTTTGAAAACACTTGACTTTAACTGTGTTACAGAACATGCCGTTGGTGGTGGGGGAAACTGGAGTGTCTGGAGGAAACCCACGCAGACACGGAGAGAAGAAACTCCACTCAGAAAGGACCTGTGCGACCTCCGATTCAAAGTCAGAACCCAGGCGGGTTACAGCAGCCGAACGCCACACCAGGTGAAACCTCGGTCAGCTAAGAACAGGAAACTGAGGCTACAATTTGGACAGGCTCACTGAAAATGAACAATAAAAGATTGGAAAAAAATGTCGCCTGGTCTGGTGAGTTTCAATTTCTGCAGCCGCGTAATGGTGTGGGGATATTTTCTTTGCACTCTTTGGGCCACCAAATGAACATCACACAATAGCCTTTCTGAATATTGTACATATTATTATAATGAATCATCTCAGACCATTTATAAACATTGTGGCATTGAAATTGATAAAACCATGCTATATTTATAATGATTATCATAGTTTTAATAACACAATAGTTGAGTCCTATGACCTTTGATTTCAGTTCTGCAGCCATGGGATTGATACATAAAACAACTTTGAAGCATGGCACAATATTAATTGTGACATATTGAAAATAAAAAAACATAACAAAAAGGCAACTCAGGTCCAATACTAAACTCTCGGTCAAAATGTCTTCACAAATGTTGTGAAGAACCATTAAAAAAAACCTGGATACGAGTCATGATCAGAATTATCTCTAGATCTTGATGAATTGTTTTTTGGGATAACTTTTTTGAGTAATTATGTTCACCGACTAACAAACCAAGAAACAAACATGCACAAAAAACCCACTGTTGAAACGTGGGCGAGATCTACCACCTGTCTTGTGTGTGTTGATCTTGCACATTTGAAGTCTGGATCTTGGGCTGAAGAAGTGTCTGGGAAGACACATACACACAAACACAACATTCCGTTCTGCTGCGTGCAGCTATTTTAACAATGTTTCGCACACAGATGAAAATCTCAACATTTTATTTGCAAAACAAAAAACAACAACACGTGTGGACGTCAGCAAGCGACCGCCCCAAATAAAAGTGGTTTTGCACAGCTTAGTAATCATCAGTGAATTTCCGTTTCGCCTTGCTTCCATAATTCAATCGAATTACGTACATCACATTCGCGGCGGCAGCTTCCGGTGGAAGAGTGCAACCGGTGTTTATTTAAAACCGTCACTATCATTACACGCCGTGGGGGAAAACATAATAACACAGCACATTTTATATTTCAAGAGCCTGGCTCTTGGAATATGTAGCGTGTAAAAATGCCAATCGCAGCTAGTGCTGACAGAGTACTTAATTTTAAGAAACGCCCTGAACAACACAATTTTCCACTAGCATGTTCCTAATCATATTTACACCACATACGGTCTTGCTGTGTGAACTTGGATTATGAAGAAATACACAATTTAAAAAGAACAGTGAAAGAAATTCAGTGCTAGTTAAACATTAAGGAGGTATCATTCACTTTCAATACTATTTTAGGGTATGCAAATAACAAAAAAATAGAACAATTATCCTCAAGAATACATCAGTGAGTAACGTGCACTATGCTTCAATTCCAAGAGATTACGAAAAGATTAAAATGTACAACTGAAGTTGATGAACTTGCCTATCGTAATGATGCAGCATGCGATAGATAGAGCTTTTCATTCTCTATTTCAAGTGTGCATATGACACGCCACTGAAATTCAGATATTTCAAAACATTTGTGTTTGTCCGAGTTTGGTTTTCTTTTGATAACCTTCATTCGACCGCTGAATTGGGATTGAGAATTGGGCGAAATCCACATATTCATATCACGATATTGTCAATAGAAAATATCATGATATTATTGTCTCACAAAAAGCTGGACGGTATTGTGTAAAGTTTTGCTGACCAATTATCACTTCCAGTCTCCAGTCTCTCATACAGTCAAATGCCTCCCAGGTACTGGATCGATGGATGGATGATATTCTTTTAATTATTGTGAAATTCAATATTATTGGTATAATGGCCAAGTCTACTGCTGGTAGCCGAAAGAAACTCACATCGCCCTATATATACAGAATCAAAAGCAAAATCAACCGCTTCAGGCATTTCTAGATGCAAAGTTTCAATCCGCCCATACCATCCACACTTCAGCTGCACATGTGGGGGTAAGAATGTTTCATTGGCGTAAGAATGTCACAGTTATATATTTTGCCGTGATAATCAACAATTAATTATTTCCAACTGAACAACAATTCAGTTACAAATAAACCTCTAATACAACTTGCTACTGCATCATTTGATTAATCTTTGAGCAGAGTTGACAGGATTTTACTTATTTAACTTCATGAGCGTGAATCTCATTTCTTAGGATTCAATATTGCCATTTACTCATCCGGAGACGTGTGTTCAAGTTCCTCCAATTTTAGGCCTGCAGTAGACTGGGTACAACACATAGTTGATTTGCATATACTTGGCACATTTTTTAAAAAATAAAAAGGTATATGTGGTAAACAGTAGGGGTGTAAATCACACCTATCATGGGGTTACGATTCAGTATCGATTTCCTGACCCAACGATTACATTTTTTTCGATACTCAAGAACTCACCACGATACGATTCGATACGATACTTCGATTTTTTTTTAACTTGACGTAATTCCACTCTCCCTTACAGGAGAGTGGAATTACGTCCAGGAGCAAATGGATAAAAATACACCAGAAAAAAGATTGATACTCTTGCGGACGTATCGATACATTGTATCATCAGCTGTTGTATCGATATATCGATACTAAATCTATATTATTTACACCCCTACTAAATCTATATTATTTACACCCCTAGTAAACAGACTTAAATGTCTTGCCGGCCCGTTCCTTACAATAACTCCTAGAATCCTGAACGTAGACTTCTAACGATTGGATGAAGTATCCATTCATCCTGGACTGATTGCGGGGACAAAGTGGGCCAAACTCCTCAGGATGAGTAAATAGCATGATTGAATACAAAGCAAAGGGTCAACGGTACAAAAAATGACAAAAACAAACTGGGATTGCCTTTTAAGTGAAGGCACCCTGTTCTACTACTGTTGCAGGCCATTAAAAACATCAAATAGAGCCCTCGCAGTAACGTAATATTAGTAATCCATCAATCGTGACATGCCTCTGTGCAGCTCAACGAAGTCACTCGTTCTCAAACTTGCTGTAAGGGTGGGTGGAATCTGCCACCAAGCCTGCAGAAGGAGAAAATAGACATTTTCTTAATCCATACTTGACAAAGGCTTTGTCCGAAATCACTCCCTATCCACCCCCTATTTGTTATAAAATGTAATTATAAAAAATATAATTCAACAATCATCAAGTACGATTTGTCACAGGCGGTCGCTATTGACTCCCGCTGCGCCTTTTTCTTGAAGTTTAGGTTATTTTAAAAACGCCTCGCAATGCATTATGGGTTATATTGCCTCGTCTAGGGTACATCCGATGCTCACTGCTTTTTGCGGTGCATTGTGGGATACTTTGAGTGCACTATATAGGGTACATGGAAAATTCGAACAACCCTACAAAATGGCGTGAACCCCATATAGTGCACTTTATGGGGATAGGGATCGATTTCGGACACAGCCAAAGATAACCTGGTGCAGTGTTAAAGAGCATTAAAATGGGGCTGCCAGTAACGATTATTTAAAAAGTTGCCTAGCTATTCAAATGGTTTAATCAATTTATACTTTTATATTTGAATGGTTTATATATATTTTTAAATTCTCTGATTGAAGAACTAACTTCCAACTTAGATTTTCTTTAAATCAACGTTGTCAGGGTTTTATTTAGGACCATTTTCAGGAAATTGGCAAAGAATTGGGGAGGAGACACGCAGGGGAGGAGACACGCAGCAAAGATGAAGAGATGAGAGAAAGTGAACTCACAATTCTTTACTTGTATGTGCTTTGTAGTGCACTGTCTTAAGAGACTGAGCTACTGCTGCAGATAGATTTTTTTTTTTCAAGGAAGGAGAAATTTGCCAAAAAGACAACAGAATAATGTTCCATGCATTACGAAGGCAAGCGTGACATTCTTTAAACTAATGGTTAGTTCATATATACACATAGCAGCTCGTTCGCATCAGTAGCAGTTTGTTAGTTTGCCACTCAGTGCAGATACCCGCCGCACTAGGCCACCGAGCTCTCTGAAATGCTGGCGTGGTGGAATTAAGAATGCATGAGGGGCACAGCATGGATAGCCAGCGGCGCCGTCAGAGACTAGGAGGTTCCTCCAGCACGATCACTGGGGTCAGCAGTATAGCGCAGAAAGTAGACTTTCAAGTGAGACTATGTAAGAATGCCAGCCGGAGGCCGATCATTCTCAATTACCCATAATACACAGTGCCTCCTATGTCACCCTCCTCTTTTCTATCAATCCATTTAGTTTTTAGTTACCTCCACCAAGGAGGTTGTTTCCTGTTGCCTATGTTTGTTCGTATGTTTGTCTGGGAAGACAAACAAAGATTATTTCGTCACACATACATACATGTACAGTGAAATTCTTCCTCCGCATTTAACTCATCCCTGAGAAGCGGTGGGCAGCCGCGGTGCAGCGCCCGGGGGCCAACTCCAGTTCTGAGCCAGTACCTTGGCCAGGGGCACTGACTGGAGCAGGTTAACTGGAACATGTTTTTAGTGGTGGGAGAAACCAGAGTGCCCGGAAGAAACCCATGCAGACATGGGGAGAACATGTAAACTCCACACAGAAAGGACCTGTCCGGGTTGGGATTACTGGCGACTGCGCCACCGTGCTGCCCAACACACATTACTCAAAAAGTTATGGATGGATTTTCATTACATTATTATGTTTTTTCCATTCTTAGATAGTCTTTAGTAGAGAGAGATAGTGACAGGATTAAATCGGAAAATGGGATGAAGAGTTGGGGTGAGACATTGCAGAGTAGGTCCGGACCACGATCTGGATCAAACGTTTTTTTTTTTAAGTTATTTCTTGGGTGCAAGCACCGTTTTTCATTCTTTATTGAGAGAGGTAGTGATAGGATTAAATCGTAAACTGGGATGAATAGTCGGTGGGAGCCATTGCAGAATAGCCAGAGAGGAGATTAGAAACCGTGGTGCTGCTCGACCTATAGTCTGGGGGGCGCTCTATAACCACTCTGCCACCGGGATTCAAGCCTGTAGAGGTTAAATCATAGACTGTATATAAATATGGACGTTGCATTCTCTTCAGCTGGCCGACTGTGCCGACTTCCGTGTGTTTCTGCTAGTCGAGTGGGTGGGGTCGACTACCAAAAGCACGGAGCCTATGGGATTTGCAATAGAAATATACAAATTTTAGCAGGCCGATTAACCTATTTAAAGATCGTTTCTAATTGATGTTTTAATGTATATTGTCGGGATAATTAACGGTTCATTGTGTGAGGGGGGTCATAATTTCACAAACGCATCAGATTTGGCGTTAATATTTTTTATTTCAGCTCCCTTAGGATCCCATTCATTCTGACTCTGTCGTTGGCACCCCTAGCGGACAGTACCACCGGAAGAAGTCGCGTGTGGGGTGTCTCTCTCTCATATACTGTATAGCTCTCTCTATCTCTCCTGGTACCGGATATACGGGTACTTTCAGCAATGGCAGCGCACAGTTGGCGGGCACAAAAAACTTTGATGAAAGCAATCGGATGACATCATGCACGCTGAGTCTACTTTATATACAGTCTATGGTTTAAACACAGGCGGAAGTAACACACAAGTCCTGCCCGCAGTGACGATTTTATAATCCCTACTCGAAAACCCATACCGTTAAATACACAGATTTGATGATCCAGATAGCCAGGCTAAAATCCAGTGGAATGCTTCATGCACATTTTTGCTTGCCAGGCTAGACCAGTCCAGCATGGAAGCAGCAGCGGCCCAGTGCAAACTGTCATGAAGCTACCAGGGGAACGCTCCCTCTCGGGCTGCTTGTCATCCATCAGCCACTGTCACATCGTCCCTCTCCGCGCTGGCACAGCCTTGCATGGCTAAACCATGCAGGAGGGGGAAATGGGAGGGGGGTGTGGGCGGGAAGCTTGAGCTTGGTCAAACATGTTTTATCTATCCAAGATGCTGTTATTTACCTCACCAGAAGCACTAGAAATAGTTTAAGTGAGCAGCTGCTGTTTTTTTTTTTTTTTTTTATGTTTTTCCCAGCCCATTCAGGTTGTTTTTTTCCCAAGCTTTATTTATTAGGGTTAGTGGAAACAGGTGAAGATGGGGGGTAGACATGCAGGAAATACGTCGGTGGTGGGATTCGAACCACCGACTCTCTGCGCCATTAAGGCATATGCGTGTTTTCCAGTGCACTGCCTAACCGACTGGGCTACTGGGCAGCACAGCAGCTGCTGTTTACCACAATTTGTGTGTTGTTGTTTTACATGTTGTTTGTTACAAGAACGCAGGAAAGCACCACTGTTGCATAGAATTGGAGCCCTTTTAATAGGAAGTATGCTACTTTAAATAAAAGTTATGAAAATATGGTGGTTTCGCGTTGGTGCGGCTTATATAAATACTTTTACATGTTTTTTAAAAAACGACATGGGTGCGGCTTTTAGAGAGGTGTGCTGGTCTGGAACATACGGTAATTAAAAGCACTCGGCAGATCCTCCATCCAAGTAACCCATCCAAGGCTTTATACTAAATATAGTAACATGCTGCATGTACGTTACGCGGGCCATTACCCACCTCAGGTAAGAAGAAAAAAAGGAAAATCTGTCCATAATTTCAAACATTAAAAAAAAAAAAATACATTTTCATTCTTGTATTGAGCGAAATAGTGACAGGATAAAATCGGAAACTGGGATGAAGAGTCGGGGGGAGATATTGCAGAAAAGCAGGACAGGGGATTTGAACCTGCGGCGCTGCTCGACCTATGGTCTGGGGGACGCGCTCTCCACCCGTTTGGCCACCACGCGCCACCCTTCACACTAATTATTTTAAAGAATCGTTTAAAAAAATCCTGAATCTGGGATATGATGAAGACAAACATCACAATGTTGTGGTAAAAGGCTTCTTAAAAGTGATGCTTTAAAAAAATAAATAAATAAAAAGGTGTTTGTATCGAGTTTGTGCTGAATAATTTGATTTAGTAACCAAACTAACCATTTCAGCTCTAGTCGCTCTTCTGTATAGCCACTGCTTGCGTGCAGACAAGACAAATTGCCAGATGACCAATATAGCCGACGACAATTTTCACGCAAATTTGCACAGATGATTGAATATGATGGTCCATTACATATTCTGTGCATATTATCACTAAACATAACAGTGTATTATATAAAAAAGAGCATGTCCTGTTCATGAACTATTATTTCCATTATCTATTCATTTTAATTGTCTATGGGGCATTGCATAATGGCTGTGCATGCAGTGCTAATAAACTTTTCTCACAGCAATTGCAGTTATGGCGTGATCAGCACAGTCCACTCCCGAAAACAAAGCTACACATATTTGGATTGAATTCATCCGGTCAAAAGTTATGGACCCAACAAAAATTTGGCCACCTTGAATTCAGTCATCAGTTCATGCATAAACACACCGATCTGGGACGAATCCTTGCGTTCAAAAGTCATCACGTTAACGTGAAGGATCTGCCACGACTGCAGAAAACGCAAAGCGCATTACGTCACTGACACTCCACGTTTCGGAGAAACAAATATAACAAATTCTACAGTTGCTGATAACAAATATTCAACTTCTTTTAATTCCAAGTAAATGCTCCTTGAAAGGAAAATCTATATTTTTATCTTTAGATTTTTGCCAAGTTGATACACACCTACATTGCGTCTGTGCGTGCACACAATCTGGCACGCAGCAGTACTGTTGTTAGCCTGGCGAGCCAGAATCAATGCATCATCCACGCATCGCACATCGCTAAACGCTTGCATTGGGATTCCGTCGGTACGGAATCAATCGGCCAATTAGCGCAGACGTGGGCGGAGTTTGTACGGGCAACACAAGACGTGGACGGAGTTTGGTTGTCACGCCTCCACGCCGCTTGTCCCACCTACTGCGCTGTAATTGGATAAAACGATTCGATTGACACTTTTTTTCTCCGTTTTCCGACCCTGGTTTTACCAGACCCAATGTAAGCGTTTAGCAATGTGCAATGCTTGGACGATGCGTTGGTTCTGGCTCGCCAGGCTAGTACTCTGTTAGGCTTAGCACCACGAAAACAAAGGGGGTGAGGTTAGAAGCAAATAAAATTGCTGCATTTGACTATATTTTTGAAGTTATTTCATTTCGGCGTAAGCGCCACTTTCCATTTTATTGGCAGGGATAGTTGTGAAAGTGGGACGAGAGAGAGATCGGGGGAAGACATCGCAGAAAGGTCAGCGAAGGGAAGCTGCCCGTACCTGTGAACTAAGTCACAGGCACACCTCATTTGATTTTGTCTACCAAACTTGCGTAACAACTCCCATACCGGATTTAAATAGAAAAATGTGAAAGTGATTAGTTATTTCTATCTTCACCTCCATGAAGATAGCTTACGTCCAAAGGGCCAAGTTATGCGAACAAAGTACCACTGCACGTAGAGTGAGTGTGCTCACACGGGCAAGAGAGTCTGAATCCCCTTGGCTAAGATAAGAGACGAATGGGGGCGCACGGTGGCCGAACGGGTAGAGAGTGCGTCTCCCAGACCATCCCCCCATGACTTTTCTGCAATGTGTCCCCCCTAACTCTTCATCTCAGTTTTCGATTTAATCCTGTCACTATCTCCCTCAATAAAGAAAGAAAACGGCGCTTGCGCCCATAAAATAACTTTAAAGTTGCAGTATGACTTTTTGTTGCGGTTGTCCTTTAAGTGGAAGAAAAAAAAAAGGAAGAAAGCATGTCTGCCGTCTATTTACTGCATTTTCTGTTCTGGTCTGTTTTTTCTATTCTATTCTGTACTCTTCTATGGACCCGGAGTCTGTCTGATTGATCGGAGTATGGGAGAAACACAGAGAAGCACAGGAAACGGTGTGCCGGAATCGAATGAATGCTTCTCACAGCTCATAGATGTATGCCGCACGCTCTGCCAGTCGTCGGCAGCCAGCAGTAGCCTTTAACCAAGCCAGAATTCAGTCCACGCGAATACACGGTGAATACCAAGTCCAAATTTCTCAAGATTTATGCCCAATTAAGTGGGAACGTTCCAGTCACAGCGCCTCAATATTAATAGGCCCAGTCACCACCCCCACACCGCCCACACCCCAAACACCCCAAACGCTATGCACCAGTAGCTCTCATCCAGAAATTGCAAAATAAAAAGTGTGTTAGTATGCAAAACACCACAAGCTGCGTAGAAAACAGGAGCAAGTCACTGCATTCATTGACTGGCCTGAACATCATTCAAACAAATAGGGGGCAGGAGAATGTAGAAAGAGTCGTATTAAAATTAAATATAGTCTCCACGGAGCCACATTATCTCCATTCCCGTCTCTGTTCCAGTAACAACTATGTGAGGATTTCTCCATCGAAGGTGAAGTCACTTCTCCCAAGAGATACAAACAGAAGGCAATTCACTAAAT